>JAUDYJ010000004.1:120141570-120359070 GCA_030761175.1 Masticophis lateralis
CTAAACACTTAGAACACTACGTCTCTGTTGTGATGATACCTTCTCCTTCTCCACTTAGTATGGAAAAGGCAGTATCCTTAAAGGAAATTTCTTCAAGTTAATTCCTTCTCAAGAAAGAATAGAAAAGAAAAAAGAAGAGGAAAGGAGGCAGGGAGGGAGGGAGGGAGGGAGGGAGGGAGGAAGGAAGGAAGGAAGGAAGGAAGGAAGGAAGGAAGGAAGGAAGGAAGGAAGGAAGGAAGGAAGGAAATAAATGATGGGAAAGGGAGGGAAGGAGTAAGCAAAGAAGGAAGGTGATGGGGAAGGGAGGGAGGAAGGGAGGGAGGGAGGGAGGGAGGAAGGAAGGAAGGAAGGAAGGAAGGAAGGAAGGAAGGAAGGAAGGAAGGAAGGAAGGGGTCAAGAGGTCAACACCTGTTGAAAGAGGTCAAGAATTTCCACAAGTTAGAGTTCAATTCATTATTTTCATTTCTTACTCTCTTCTTCCAAACTATTACTTAGTTGGACTTTGAAAGGGAAGCATAGTCCTAGATTCATTTCCCTTTCAATGAGAATGTCCTGGAGAATTATTGCTGTGGAATTTTCATTCTGCTATTTATTATTTACTTATTTTAATTATTATTATTTGTACATCGTTTTAGTTATGGCTGCTGCTGCTGATTTCAATACATTTATTATTGCTATTCACTGTAACAATGGAGGAAAAGTGAAACTGAACAGGCAACCTTCCAATAAGTAGGAAATATCTGGAGCATTTTGTCCAGCTAATTTCAGCCATCAACTTGCTATCTGCAACAAAACTCCCAGAAAAAAATCTTCTGCAAAGTGATTAGATATATGTGGAGTGTAGATAACACATCATTCTGTTTGTCTACCTAATGATCCAATCACTTCCACAGCACTTGTCTGAGATCCCACTATTGTATGGAATTGCCCAAGCAGCCAAAGCTATCGGTTGCTGGTTTAGACCAGACACCTAGGGACTGACATTCAGAAAGGCAAGTTGAAAGTTACACTGAACATGAACTGGAGGTGTCGGCCTTTAGAAATTCTTTTCTTTCCTGTGTTGCAAAAGAGTCAAATGGTCAGTTTTTCCAGAACTGACACAGTGAAAATCAGGGTGGGCATTATAAGAGGAAGAATTCAATTTTTTCCTCCTGTATGGCTTGCATTCTTGCAGTTCTGCAGGATTTTTATTTTATATCTTAGTACCAATACGCCCATGAAGAACGTTGCAGACATTAAACCACCTGGTGCTTCCTTCCAAAATGAAGTTATTGGATGATAGATAGATAGATAGATAGATAGAGAGAGAGAGAGAGAGAGAGAGAGAGAGAGAGAGAGAGAGAGAGAGCGCATCCATAGATAAATAGCATGCTTCCATAGATGATAGATAAAAGGGACGTGGTGGTTCAGTGACTAAGATGCTGAGCTTGTTGATCAACAGGTCGGCAGTTCAGCAATTCAAATCTCTAGTGCCATGTAACAGGGTGAGCTCCTGTTACTTGCCCCAGCTTCTGCCAACCTAGCAATTCGAAAGGAGTTTGAAAGACAGTCAGTCAGTATAGGTTGTATACAATCCTTGGTGTTATAAACAGAGCATAGAATCAAACTCGTGAAGTATTAGTACTGTTTTATAAACCTTAGTAAGGCCACACCTAGAGTACAGCATCCAGAGTTGGTCACCACAATACAAAAAAAAAAAAAAAAAAAAAAAGATGTTGAGACTTTGGAAAAAGTGCAGAGGAGAGCCACTAAAATGATTAAAGACCTAGAGACTATGTTCCAATATTTGAGGACCTGCCCCAAAGAAGAGGGGCTCAACTTATTCTCCAAAGCACCAGAGGACAGGACAGGACAAGAAACACTGGACAGAAACGAATCAAGGAGAGAAGCAACCTGGAATTAAGGAGAAGCTTCCTAACAGTGAAACAATTCATCAGTGGAACAGCTTGTCTCTGGAAGTTGTGGGTGCTCCATCACTGGAGATTTTTAAGAAGAGACTGGACAGCCACCTGTCTGAAATGGTACAGGATCTCCTGTTTGAGCAGGGGGTTGTACTAGAAAACCTCCAAGTTCTCTTCCAGCTCTATTCTGATTGAGGAAGTTTGGACTTGCATCAGTAGTGGGTTTCACTTATCTTTGCTACCGGTTTGCTCACTCATGCACACGCCACTTCAGGGCATGCGTAAAACATATTTGATGACGTCTGGGTGGGTGGGCGGAGCATCCAACCACCACTACTACCAGTTCACACAAACTGGGGTGAACCAGTAGCAATCCACCACTGACTTGCACACTTGAGAATACAGATTTCCTAAAGTTTGATATCTGCACACTAAAGCACTCTATTTAACATACAGCTGTCTGCAATTATACCAGTTCGAATCTCATCAGGCTCAAGGTTGACTCAGCCTTCCATCCTTTCTAAGGTAGGTAAATTGAGAAAGCAGTTTGTGGGGACAATAAGCTGACTTTGTATAAATATACAAAAGTATGAAGGCTATTGCTTAACACATTGTAAGCCGCCCTGAGTCTTCGGAGAAGGGTGGTATATAAATCAAATTTTTAAAAAAGTTTGATATTTGTTTTGGTATGTATCCTAAGGAAGGGGAGAGAGAGAGAGAGAGAGGGAGGGAGAGAGGGAGAGACAGAGGAAGAGACGGAAGGAGGGAGGGAGGGAGAAGAGCTCTGAAATGTTTATCAGTGGTATGGGCAAAAGAAAGAAAGAAATTACTTTTTTCCCGAGGCTTTGCCATTGTAGTTTATTTTCTGAGGTCTGGGTAGAAATCTAATACTGATTTCCCGAGTGTGCAGAGTTTAACCAGCCATCTGTTGAGGGAAGAGAATGTAACACACACACACACACACACAAAAAATCTGCTTCTGCATTATGTGGCTTAGTTGCCCAGAACTAGAATTCCATGCCCTCGAAGGAAAGAACCAGATTCTTTGCAAAGAATGTGGATTCATTCTTTTTAAAATCTCTCTGGCTTGTCTTTGACTGCGAATAAAATGCAGGTGTTTTCCTGGATTTTCAGGCATATTGACTGACCCAGTAGTTATATCATGACGTAAAATAAATAAATAGAGAAACTAAGAACCTATGCTATTTCCTCATATTTATTTGAAGCATTTATTCGTTACATTGAAAAATTGGTTGGTTGGTTAACTGATTGATTTAGAGACTGATTGCACTGAGTAATTACAAACTCTGTTGAGATGTTAGTAGCTCATGTGAACGAACAAAATTGAAGATGCTGTTGCTATTACTTGCCAAATTTCTATTGTATGAACCTCTACGCTGTATTATTATGGAAAACTCTGATTTAAAATCGGTTTCATTTCTTTTTAAATCCATTCATGCTATTATATTACTAACCAGAATAATGAAACAGAAGATGTGTCTTCTTCTTGTGCCATATATGTCATTGGACATTGGCGATCACGTTGGCGATCCTATTTTTATCAACAGCCGCACAAAAAAGTGCTGTTGAGTTTTGTCCAAACCAGTGCCTTTGATTTTGAAGCCATGATGTTCTTCTTAAGATGTGTAGGGGAGTGAAAGGAGAATGAGAATATTGTAAAGCAGGATTTTGGTGCCATTGAAAAGAAGTCTTCAGCTAAGAAGATGATAAAAAACCAGTAAGAAAATTTCTAAAGAGCAAATATTGCCAAGGAAAAACCCAAGAGGAAGAGAAACAGAGGGATATCAATTAGCAATAGCACTTAGACTTATATACCACTTTATAGCACTCTCTAAGTGGTTTACAGAGTCAGCATATTGTCCCCCAACAATCTGGGTCCTCATTTTAGTGACCTTGGAAGGACGGAAGGCTGAGTCAACCCTGAGCCAGTCAGATTCGAACTCCAGGCTGTTTACAGAGTCAACAAATTATCCCCAACTATCTGGATCCTCATTTTAGTGACCTTGGAAGGATGGAAAGCTGAGTCAACTTTGAGCCGGTGAGGATCAAACTCCTGGCTGTGGGCAGAGTTAGCTTGCATTCTAATCACTGTGCCACCACGGGATATTGTATCTTCAACATTATGGCAGAGCATTAGAAATACATTCTGACCACTTATCATTCAGGAGATGACCTCCTTTATCTTCTTCTGAAAAAAGGCATCTCTACAGCTTTAAAAGTAAGAACCATATTAGTTTGTGCCCAGAAGCAAATAAGCAGACAATGAAGTTCTTTTAGTATATTGTTCATTTTAAGGCATTTTATACCCTCGCTTTCTGCCCTCCGGATTTTTTAAGGTTAGATTTGTAATTCTATTTTCTTTCTGCAGTGTCTTGTTAAGAATGGATTTGTTCAGAATGCTTACTGGGATCCTAGCTTTTCTGTATGGAAACAGTTCTTCCCTATTTATTTTATAGATTTAGTTACAGTCCCAAACCAATAAGACACAAATAGAATACACAAATACACACACATACCCTTTGTGATGACAAGGATATAGCTATTGACTTCTGCAATAGCAATAGCAATAGCACTTAGACTTATATACCACTTCACAGTGCTTTACAGCCCCCTCTAAGTGGTTTACATAGTCAGCATGTTGCCTCTCAGAAACTGACTCCTCATTTTACCGATCTCAAAAGGATAAAAGGCTGGGTCAGCCTTGAGCTGGTCAGGATTGAACTGCTGGCAATCAAGAGAATTAGCCTGCAATAGTGCATTCTAACCATTGAGCACCAAGGTTCTGTAGCTATTGTGTTGAATGAGGCAACTTGTAGAAAGACAAAATTTTGCTATTGTAGAACAGGGCTGCCAGTGTGGCCAGCGCAGGCTGGATGCAACCTGCGCTGGCCACACCCATGCCCGGTTTAGCGAAGGGGAAAAAGTCCCGATACATGATGCCGCCATGCCTCCATAACTTTGACACCCCTGTTGTAGAAAGAGGTTGGTGGCCTTTTGATCAGTAAGACAACTAACTTGTTGATCATTGGGCTTGTGAATGCCACGCTACAAGTGTTACCTTTGACACACTAAATTCAAAGCCAAGATGAGGTTATCTTGAAATCGAACGCAGAGCAATGTGAGACACCGAAAAAGGAAATTTGAAATAATTCCCTGGTATTGGAAAGAAAAAAAAAATGCAATTTCCTTCCCCTACTTGTACCAAATCCAGAAAAATAAAAGTTCACATCACTTTATGAGATCAGATGCTTCTCTCCCCATAGGACTCATTGCTAGACCAGGCTGAAACCCAAGTTAATAGCCTGTTGAAATCTTGTTGGAGAAAAATGTGATGACCAAATTCAGGAATGTCTAGAACAGTGATGGCTAACGTTTTCCGGACCGAGTGCCCAAAGCGCACACATGCACCTGAACCCCCAAAATGCAATGCATGCATGGACCCCAGATATGCACCCTGCCTCCAGTGCATGCATCGGTGTCCCCCCCCCCACAGCCTGCCCTATGCATGTGTGCGTCCCCCCCACAGCTTTCCCCCTGCACATGCATGCATGGTCCCCCCACGTGACCCGCCCCCCCTTGCATGCATGGCAGTGACCCAAAGACCAGCTGGCAGGCGGGAGTTGTGTGCACATGCGCAGCAAAGCTGGATTGGTGCCATCAGAGAGGGCCATCAGAGAGGGCACTGCGTGGGGTTCGCCATCACGGGTCTAGAACATATCATATGGTTGAATATAACGTCTGCGGGAAAAATAGTCCCCTGAATTTTGTTTAACAGATCCAGATTTTAATGTTGATGGCATCTTATACTTTGACACCATTAGATCATATGAACAATTTTATTCTTTTACTTTTTTAAGTTTTATTTTATTTTATTCATAATGAACAGCCTCCCCCCCCCCTCCTTTTTTTTTTTTTCCTGCTTCATCCAGGTTGGTATTTTCGCTGCTTTAGGAAAGCAGATATAAAATGTGGAAAGCTGTATTATAACTCCTTCCTTTTATAAACTTATTTTTTATTTAACTATCTGTTTGGGGAGTTTTGTCGTGTTTTGGCTTGGGTTTATGTGTTGCTTTACAAGATATGGTAGAGCAGTTGTGTACAAAGCAAGATTATAATTAATTGGAGGAGGAATGCATCCAGCTGAATCAGCTTATTAAGTTAAACACAGATTTAATAAATGATAACAAACCAGGAATTCCTAAACATTGGTGGGTTTTTTTCCCTCCTTTTCTGAGATCAATGTCAGCTTTGCAATAATATCCAGCACAATGAATGACTGGAAAAGACTGGGGGCCATTTGGTACTAGAAATCAGCAATAATCACAGAAAGTTTTACTCTTTTGGAATTCAGAATATTAAAATATTGCCTTTCTTTTTATGAATGCTTTTAGGTTTCATACTGTAAATAAATGATTCGGGTTATGAGGTGTGGCAAAACTTTGCATTGTGTTTCTTCTGGATTGTGATCATTTGCAAGAAGACAATAGGAACAGTTTTGTTTTTTAATTTAATTTATATGCCGCTCTTCTCCGGAGACTCAGGGCAGCTTACAATGCACTAAGCAATAGCCTTCATACTTTTGTATATATCTGCTTAGTAGGGCTTTTGCCCCCCACCCCACCCCAAGCGGTGTTCTTTTTTATACAAAGTCAGCTTATTGCCCCCACAATCTGGGTCCTCATTTTACCTACCTTGAAAGGATGGAAGGCTGAGTCAACCTTGAGCCTGGTGAGATTTGAACTTGCAATAATTGCAGGCAGCTGGTGTCACTTCAACACCTCTTTAAGCTGCTGCACCACCAAGGCAGTTGGATTTTGGAGGGCTGCTTGTATTAGAGACTCATCTAAATAGAACTGTCTTCTTCTTGTTTTTGTTGTTGTTTATAAAGTTCTATGAGCAATCTGGAATGAAGCAGCACAGTTTGTGATTGTTGAATAGAGACCTGATGTCCTTTGGCGTTGAACCTTCTGGTTAATATGCAAGCGAAGAGAAAAAGGGAGATTTTGAAAAAGCAAGCTGAGCAAACGCTTGCTAATAGTCCTGCTCTGAAGCTCCGGCGGAAAAGTTTTGATGGCAGGCTCATTGTTCAGTGTCCACCATTTAGTTACCTTTGATTGCTTTGCATCTGTTTTCATGCTGACATTGTCTCCCTAATCTACTCTTGCTGGAACCAGTTGTCAACTTAGATTCACTATCATTCCATTCAGGGGAAGAAGAAGAAGAAAAAAAAAAGAGCGATGAAACTTTCTCTATTCTCAAAGTCCTTCTGGAGAAGTAATTGAAGCTTTCATTCTATTCCATGGAGTCTGGTGCTTACATGAGAACCTTAGTACAATGGAAAAAGAGCAGGGGTTGTGTTAAGGATATAGTTGTGAGATAACCAGGACTGGTTATGAAGCAGAGAATAAAGTGTTTGCGCATGGAAACGGTGCTGAGAATAGTTGTGAATAAACTGCATACAAACTGGTTTTTAAAGTAGTTTACTTATAGAGCAAAGCAAAAGCGTAGTCCTTTTACCAATCCAAGTCTTAGCCATGCATAATCAATCCAGAGATACAAAACTTCTTACCGGTTCGTAGAAATCATTCCGGAACAATATAAACAGTTCATAAAAACAGTAATAAATAAACCATGATCAAACTGACCATGTAAAGAGATCAAAGATATCTACAACATAGCAGCAGGTAACAATATGGTGTAGTGTCCACACAGACAACAATCAAACTCTCCTTAAATACAGTTGCTACAGAGCTCATCCAATCAGGATGCAGAATGATTCAGCAATATTCTTAAAGCTATATTCTACATATTCATACTGTAAACATATAATGTTGGCTTATATATTACCTGGCCAACTAGTTAGGCAATGACCATTTCCTAACAGGTTGTATTTATGGACCTGAAGAAGAGGCCTATTGGCCTTGCCTGGTTCTATCTTATTAGGGATTGTGCTGGGATCTGATATTATTTCCATGCAAATAAACAATTAGACTGATCTTGTCAAAATATTCATGAACTGGGATAGACATGGCAACAGGTCAGTCATTGGGAACTGGCTGGAATAGGACATGATAACAAAGTCAGCCACTGTATAGGCATAGCAACTAACTCAGCCAATGAAACAGCTTGGGAGCCTGGGCGTGGTTTAGGCTTAGCTCAGATGCCCTTTATACAGGAGGTTCTCTTTATCTGTGTTAAACTCTGAGCTCTGAAGCTGTAAACAAGTCTGGTCTAGTCTGTCTGCTGAATTGAAACTGAAACTAGCTTGTAACTCTCTAACACATTGGAAGAATCAGCTGTTGGTATTGTACATTTACTTCATGTGTTATTATGTATATAAAGAAGTTAATGAATCCTGCTGCATCAGTTACTTGTGTGTGATTTCTGGATTTAATTTCTGCCACAAACGCTGACAGATCTGATATTAGATAAAGATAAAGGTTTCCCTGTCCAATCATGTCCGACTCAAAGGCATGATGCTCATCTCCATTCTTTGTCCGAGAGAGCCAGCATTGTCCAAAGATGCTTCTCTGGTCATGTGGCCAGCATGGCTATATGCGAAAAACACATGGAATGCTGATACCTTCACACTGATATGGTACCTATTTATCTGCTTGCATTTGAATGCTTTCAAACTGTGAGGTGTGCAGGAGCTGGGGTAAGGAATGGGAGCGCATCACATTGTGCTGAGCTCGGGTCTTGAACCCAGGCTGTCAGATTCCAGCTGACAAGCTCATTGTCTTTAAGCCATCATGCTCATTGCTCTGATCATACAGGTAATCACTCAGCTATCACATTCAATGTGCTGATGTTAGCTACAGTCAGATGAGATGTGACAAAGTCTTAATGTGCAAAGCTACAGTAAGTGCAAAGATTCCCCATTGCAGATAATCAGGCTGGACTTTAGACAACTTAGTCTTCACTGACACCACAGCATGGCTTGCAGAGCTGGTGCATGCTGTTGCTCATGTGGTGAATTCTTCATTGGTTTGTATCACCTGAATAGGCCATACGTGTGTCCATATTCTATCCATATATTCCATTTCAGAGTGGTCTGAAGACATTTCTGAAGAGTGGTCTGTTACTCCTGGAAGTTCAGAAGTAACAAAATACCATATTTTTCAGAGTATAAAATGCACAATAGTTTTTGGGGAGGAAAACAAGAAGAAAAAAAATTCTGCCTCTGCCTACCAGCATCCATCAGCATTCATCTGGCTAGCATCCTTGCAGCAAACAGCAAACAACCTGTTCAGTTTCAGCACATTATCACAGCCTAATTCAGCACAAGCAGCTGATTTGCAGTTGGATCGGCCTCCCAGAATACCGCCAATCAGCTGTTCCAGGCTGTGGGGATCACCACAACCCATCGCCACTGCCGTGCATCACATTATTTGCCTCTCTGTGTTGCATTTTGGGCATCTGCGCATCACATTTTTGGCCTTAACATGCTTTATTTTAGACCCATTTCAGGCTGCCAGGATCACCACAGCACATCAACACCAATTGCCACTGATTGCCTCCTCCACGCATTTTTGGCTTCTGTCTGCCCCATTTTTGACCTCTGAGTGTCACGTTTTTGGCTTGCTCCAGGCCTGCCGATCCCCACCGCCTGGAACCGCCCAAAAACATGATGCATGGAAGCCAAAAATGGGGTGTGCAGAGGCTGAAAATGTGATGCACAGAGGGTGAAGCATGACATGCAGAGGGTGAAAACGTGATGCACTGAGGGTTAAAATGTGATGCTCAGAGGCCAAAAATGTGATGCGCTGAGGCGGCAATCGGCGGTGAAGTGCTGTGGTGATCCCCACAGCCTGGAACAGGTGTAAAATGGAGAATGCGGAGACCGAAAATGCTATGCGCGGAGGCAGGTGGGGGCCAGCTGGTGGGTGGGGCCTTGACAACATTCGGTGTATAAGATACACAGATATTTCCACCCACTTTTAGGAGGGTGGAAAGTGCATTTTATATTCTGAAAAATAAGGTAAATAATTTTCAGTTGAGGTGTTTTTTGTATCAACACAAAATCTTCTTGAGGAAGGCCTCTTTACTCTGCCCAAAGTCAATAACATCTGACTATTCTTGTTTATTTTCTCAATGAAGGGGGGGGGGGGAATGAAATTCTTCCCTGTGGCCTCACACAACTGGATTAGTTATTTCCATTCAGCTCGCCTATTTCATTGCCTCAGAGTACAAGATACTCTTTTTTTTTTCAGCTAGCCTGGGATTATAGATTATTGGGTTTCTTGGGGAAAGAAAAAAGAAATGCAATGAAAATATCATGCCTATAAGAATTCTACCTGATTGTCAATTATATTTGCTTCGATCTGTCTCAAAAATATCAATGGAATTATTCTTTCTACATTCCAAGTATCCATCTCATAAATTAAGTCATTTCACAAAATCAGTAAAGAAAGACCCAATTTACAGGGATATCAAATGTTATTTAAATACTCCCATTTTAACTGAATGTTGGGTCCCATTTTTCTTATTTAAAGATTGTTTTTATCTCTTTTATCCACCAGACCTTCTCGTCCATATTTCTGAAGCAATAAAAATGAGAAAGTTTCTTTGTTTATCTGTTAGTTAATTTCATGTGATCTATTTTTAGGATGTTTCCTTGTTTAATGGACACTCAAAGTACTTGACTGCATTAAACAGCAACCAAGGGTCAGTAAAACAGAGAAAATGGATTAGCACTGCTGCCTCAGCTTTTCTGCCCATTGAAAATGTCCCATTAAAAAAATTACAAATCTACTTCTCGTGCTTTTTGTGGGCTGATCAGAAGTAATTAAGACAATTAAACCTACAAGTCAGAATATAAATCAAGGAATAAACACCTGAATCTTGAATATTGCTGATAAACTCCCTCTCTCTCTCTCTGTCTGTGTCTCTCTCTCTCTCTCTCTCTCTCTCTCTCTCTCTCTCTCTCTCTCTCTCTCTCTCTCTATTTATATATATATATATATATATATATATATATATATATATATATATATATATATATATATATATATCATATATATATATATATATATATATATATATATATATATATATATATATATATCATATATATATATATCATATATATATATCATCCTATTTGTGAGCATGTGGTGACCTAGAGTGATCCTCTCACTTCACAATTAGGAGGCCGTGAGTTCGATCCTAAGTAGTGGCAGATATTCAGATATTTCTCTCTCTGGGTGCTATGAGTTATTGTCTGCTGTGAACTCCATGTAGGTATCAGGAAGGGCATCCAGCTAGTAAATGCTCAAGCTACATTCAGTCATCCTGACTTCACCCCGATGCAGGGGATTACAGGGTCATTCGTAGAAGAAGAAAAAATGTCCTATTTGTGTCCCTCCACTGTTTTTTTTTTTTTTTTTTTTTTTTTTACAGACAGCAAAGATTTGTATGGCCAGTTCACTCATCACACCTTGGATGGGTGGAAATGAGAGCCAAAGAGTTTAGATGGCATTGTTCTTGACACTTTTTTTTTTCAACAGCCAGAGCTGTTGACGCATGTTGACACATTTTTCAACAGCCAAACTAAGACAGGAGCGGATCAGATAATGTGAGCAGTGACCAGAGGTCCTTAGCAGCCATGCTAACTGATAATGATGTCTGCAGGGAGAGATCAGCTGGATAAGGCTATACCTCTGTCACACCTGGGCAATTCTGTGCAGGAAGTACAGCTGGTTCACTGCCACACACTGTTACCATCTGCTGCACTCTTTCAAACTGCAATATTAACCTCCTGGACACTTCTGTTTCCTATAGACAAAATATAGATCTCTTTCTCGTGGCAGCTCTAAGCACCATCTCCTACTGAGGGGGAAGTTTGTCTGCAGAATTAGAGTTGCTTAGTGCATCGGTGCATTAGAGGATATTTAACTGCAGCAGCTAATCAGGATGAACACAAGGCTCTGTCAGGAATGCCAAGATTATTGGGAACAGGGGAATCCAATCAGAAAGTTACATCTGGAGTTCTCACACCGTTACCTTGTCACTGGGAATTTACCTTTAAATTGACTGATAAATGGGAAGGAAGGTAACCAAGGCTTCCTTCTTCTTTCTTATCCTTGTGCCATTAGTTTCATTTCCTCTTTTCATTTCCTGCAAACAGATCTAGAGTTTGGAGCATTTGACATGGTGATGCTTGAGAATGTTTCCTTACAATTCTCTGAGTTTTTCTTCTTTTATTTTTAATGGTAGACATGTCATTGACTTCTTTGGTGCTTCCATCTTGGTTACGCTATGATTTCTTATCAGGTTGTATGCGATCAGGTGGGCTGTTCTGTTGGGCATTGTTGTTTTCTATAGGATCGACATTATCTGGTCCTTCTTATGGTTCAGATAATATAGTTGTCTGTGTTGGAAGGGCTCTTAGAACTCTTCTAATCCAACCTGCTGCACAAGAAGAAGACTCTATACCCGTGATGGCGAACCTGTGGCACGTGTGCTGGAATTGGCATGCAGAGCCATCTCTCCAGGCATGCCAGCCATTACCCGTCTCCTGGCCTGCTGGAAACTGGAAGAGAAGCTCCCTTGTGTGCATGCGTGCACCGGGAAGCTGAGCTTCCAGTTTCCAGTGCACGCATGCATGCCTGCCAGCTGGTCTTCACGCACACATGCATGCCAGAAACTGGAAGACAGGGTGACCAGTGCAAATGGAAGACAGGGTGACCAATGCACATGCACACGCAGGAAACTAGAAGCTCAGCTTCAACTGTTCTTCTGATTTCCGGCACTCCCATGCATGCGTGCCATGGAGCTGTTCTTCCGGTTTCCGGTGCCAAAAAGGTTGGCCAACACTGCCCTATACCATTCCAGACAAGAAGCTGTCCAGTCTCTTCTTAAAAGCCTCCAGGGGTGGAGCACTCACAGCTTCTGAAGGCAAGCTATTCCACTGGTTAATTGTTCTGACTGTTAGGAAATGTTTCCTTAGTTCTAGGTTGCTTTCTTCCTTGATTTGTTTCCATCCATTGTTTCTTGTCTTGTCTTCTGGTGCTTTAGAAAATACCCCTCTTCTTTGTAGCAGCCCCTCAAATATTGGAACATTGCTATCATGTCACTTCTTAGTCCTTCTTTTCACTAGACTAGACAAACCCAATTTCTTCAACTGTTCTTCATATGTTCTTGTTATGATCCTTCTTTATTTGTAAGTTTTACTTCCTTTTTGCTTACTATCCAGCCTACTTACATTTCCCTACCAGTTTATAGTGTCTTACTTTTATTATCCAACCTATCTACATTTTACTACAATAATACAGACAGTATACTATTGTAAAGCTTGAGTCATTATCAGACGGAGGGAGGGAGGGAGAGACAGAGGGAGAGAAACATGAAAGATTGCTAAAATAGTTGGGATCTAGCCACACCATCATTCAGTAGTAAAGACTAAGAACGCTGTTACATAAATAGCTCCGTCCAATGAAAGGTTGGGAAATAACTTTTCTTAATGTGTATGATTTGTAATCCAGCTAGGAGTACAGAAAGCCCATTTCAATATAACTAGGGTCCAGAGCTAGACTGGGACAAAATTACATGAATATATTAGCATTTTAAAATAATTACTTTGGTAGTACAGATTGAGTTTAAAATGTGGCAGTGGGAGGGGAATGACCACAGCTGAAGCTCACACTGCTTTGTGTTCAGCATTAAGGCCCTAATTTATAATAGTATTAATAGTGACATCTGTGTTGCATCTATTAGCTAGGTTTAATAAATCAAAAATTCAGGTCAATCAGCAATTTTGCAAATGATTTTAACTCTCAAATGGCTAAGTTGCCATAATGAACGTTAGCGATAATTTAAAGTTGTATTGGCAGGCCTATTGCTTTGGTTTAAGATCTATCAGCATTCAATTTCAGTCCTTGAATGTGGGGAAGATTTATAAGCACATTTTACTTATAAATGTGCTTATGAAAAAGTCAGACATGGTTGAAAATGGCAAAAAGACCCACCAGTCCCCTAGGATCTGTGTAGTTTAAGGAACTATGTATGGTGAACTCCTTTGTTGCGCTTGTATGGAAGTGATTTACCAATGTAAACAGTGCAAAAATTATTTACCACTGACACTGATGATGTTAGGAGGAGGAGGAGAAGGAAGAGGAGGAGGAGGAGGAGGAGGATCTCAGTCCATAATGCACAGCGAAGCTCAAGAGAAATAAGAAGGTGCATTTTTTAAAAAACGAGACATGTTATGTAAAGATGGACTAGACTTAATGGTTGATTCTTTAAAAAAAATAATAAGACAAAACAAACATTCTTGATGTATGATGAGGATTGTAGCGTTGGAACACAATCTGATTTACATTGTTCCCAAATCATGTTTTTTTTCCTATGCCCAAAATAGCTATTATCCTTTTTTTTTTTCCAGAATGTGGAACTGTTAAGGCAATTTTAAATAAGGAAAATAAAGTGTATGCGTGATAGTGGAGAATCACATTTACATGCATACAGAAAGAACAAGCTATTTTGACCTTATTAATAAGTCCTAATTATTCTTGTAGGTCTTTCCATTATATTACTAAACTGAGAGCTTTTTGTTTAGTGGCTGGTTTTTATGCTGCAATTGCCCATCAGTTGTGCTGATGGTGTTTTCATTAAAAAAAAAACAATTAACTTTTTCCCCACTATAATTATGAATTAATTAATTCCTAACTACTTTCTCTGCAACAACATAAAACAGAAATGGAGTTCTATTTGTATGCAAAATGTGGTGTGTGTGTTTGTGTGTGTGTAAAGATGCATCAATTATGCATTTTTGTCAATTGCTTAAATATTTAGATGAAAGATACAGGCATTAAAATGTTATAATATCTATCTCTCTGTCTGTCTGTCTGTCTGTCTGTCTGTCTGTCTGTCTATCTATCTATCTATCTATCTATCTATCTATCTATCTATCTATCTATCTATCTATCTATCTATCTATCATCTATCTATCTATTATCTATAAAAAGTAAAGGTAAGGAGTCCCCTCGCACAGGGGGTGGTCCTGATCTCTGTTTCAAAGCTGAAGAGCCAGCGCTGTCCAAAGACGTCTCCGTGGTCATGTGGCCGGCATGACTCAATGCCAAAGGTGACAGAAGACTGTTACCTTCCCACCAAAGGTGGTCGCCATTTTTCTACTTGCATTTTTTTACATGCTTTCGAACTGCTAGGTTGGCAGAAGTTGGGGCAAGTAACAGGAGCTCACCCCATTACGTGGCACTAGGGATTCGAACCGCTGAACTGCTGACCTGTTGATCGACAAGCTCAGCATCTTAGTCACTGAGCCACCGCATCCCTTTTATCTATCATCTATGGAAGCATGCTATCTATCTATGGATGCTTTCTCTATCATCTATCTATCATCTATCTGTCTGTCTGTCTGTTTGTCTGTCTGTCTGTCTGTCTTTCTATCTATCTAATCTATCTCTGGAAGCATGCTTTTTCTATCATCTATCTATCATCTATCTGTCTGTCTGTCTGCTGTCAGTCAGGCGGTCGGTTTGTCTGTCTGTCCGTCCATCCATCCATCCATCCATCCATCCATCCATCCATCCATCCATCCATCCATCTATCTATCTATCTATCTATCTATCTATCTATCTATCTATCTATCTATCTATCTCTGGAAGCATGCTTTCTCCAACAGGGTGTTAGCATTGAATCTTCAAGAGTTTTTGTCCTTAGTACAGTAGCGCTATCTTCTCCAAATTTATAGAAACCCCTTCAAAGCCATCACCATGTCTTTGGACAATGAATTGACCATGTTAACTATAGACAGTTTAAAGCAGGGGTGTCAAGCTAATTTTCATTGAGGGCTGCATCAGGGTTGTGTTTGACCTCAGAGGGCTGGGATGGGCATGGCCGGGGGCATGGCTGGGGGCATGATCAGCTTGATGTCACTCATGTTGAGGGCTCTGTTTTCACTGGCAGAGGCACCACAGGCTGGTCCTTTGCAGTTTCCAGGCTGGCCTCATGGGCCAGATCTAAGCACCTCGCGGGCCAGATCCAATCCACAGTGTTTGACACCACAGGCCTTGTGTTTGACACCCACCCCAATCCACAGGCCTTGTGTTGACACCCATGCAAGGAATGAATTTTATTAAGTGAATATCTGTGGACATTCTCAGTCATCCAGTCATAATTGCCCAAAAGGTGCTTTTTCAAAAAGGTAACTGAACTTTCTTATGTTTTTTTTTTCCTTGAAGACTTTTGACTCGTCATCCCAGAAGCTTCTTTAGTTCTGACTGAATGTTGGGGAAGGGAAGGATTTATATTCCTTGCAGTCATCTGAGTTCATTTGAATCATTACCCTGTTTTCCCGAAAATAAGACATCCCCTGATAATAAGTCTAATTGGGCTTTTGAGCGCATGCACTAAAATAAGCCTCCCCACACCGAAAATATGCCCTCCCTGAAAATATTTAAACACAGAGCTGGAAATCAGGTAAGACAGCAAGAGGAGCCCCATCTTGCTCCATGTGTTCCAAAATAATAAGATCTCCCTGAAAATAAGGCCAAGCGCTTATTTCAGGGTTCAAAAAAATATAAGACAGGGTTTTATTTTCGGGGAAACATGGTCGAATGCAAATGACTAGCTGTCTGAAAAGCACATAAATCCTTCCCTTCCCCAACGTTCACTCATCTCCTTGGATGAGAAGCCAAACATCTTCAAGGAAAAAAAACGAAGAAAGTCCAGTTGCCTTTTGAAGAAACACCTTTGCGATTCTCTTGAGACAACTATTTAGGGACCTTTAAATAATTGCATTCAAACCTGTTGTGGTATTCATGTTGTAGTTACACAACCTTCAACAGGAACTTCAGCAAAGGAGGCCGCTTTGTCAAATAGGAGATCTGTAACGTAAGCTCCATAGCTATTTTCCTTCCGAGAGGGGTGATAAGTGATAAAGAAACATTGGTTAAAGTGCTAGTATCGCAATGTGTCTCTGGAGTTGAGTAGGAAGGCCAAAATGCTTGCTTGAAGAGCATGCTTCTGCTGCAAGTTTAATCAGTAGCCATAGACAAGATGCTCTTTCACAGATAGTGCTGGCTGAGTCAATAAGTTACTTTATCACTTGAAATAGAGTAATATGTTTATTTACCTCTCTCTCTTACATGGATATACAGACCCCAATGCACACAGAGATACATACACACATAAATCCTAGGGCTATAGGATTATAGCACAAATGTTATCTTCTTCCACTACCCCTCCACCCCAAAAAAAAAAACTTTAACCACACTGGTCCACCAGTAGAGGGATTATATATATATATATATACATATACATACATACATACATACATACATACATACATACATACATATATATATATATATATATCCTGAAGATGACGAATGAGACTTCGTCGAAACATCGCCAAGACACTTCCAATTTTACGCGGGAGAAGACCCGAATAACCAAGGGGGTTATATATATATATATATATATATATATGATATATATATATATATATATATATATATATATAGAGAGAGAGAGAGAGAGAGAGAGAGAGAGAGAGAGAGAGAGAGAGAGAGAGAGAGAGAGAATAACAGAGTTGGAAGGGACCTTGGAGGTCTTCTAGTCCAACCCCCTGCTTAGGCAGGAAACCCTACACCAGTTCAGACAAATGGTTATCCAACATCTTCTTAAAAACTTCCAGTGTTGGAGCATTTACAACTTCTGGAGACAAGTGTTCCACTGATTACTTGTTCTAACTGCCAGGAAATTTCTCCCTAGTTCTAAGTTGCTTCTCTCCTTGATTTGTTTCCACCCATTGCTTCTTGTCCTATCCTCAGGTGCTTTGGCAGAGGTGATATTCAGCAGGTTCTGACCAATTCTGGAGAAGCGTTAGCAGAAATTTTGAGTAGCTTGGAGAACCGGTAAATGCCACCTCTGATTGGCTCCACCCCCATCTAGTCTCTGCCTCCCTAGTCCCAGCTGATCGAAAGGAAATGGGGATTTTGCAGTAACCTTCCCCTGGATTTGGGTGGGAATGCAGATTTTATAGTATCCTTCCCCTGCCATGCCCACCAAGCCATGCCATGCCACTCCCACAGAACCGGTAATAAAAAAATTGAATCTCACCACTGGGATTCAAATATAACTTAATAAACATTGTGTTGTCTGGGTATTTAATTTGCTTAACAATACATATTACATTCTTAATCTCCACCCCTTTTTTTCCAACCACTGATAAAATAGATTCCATGTTTGATAATATTCTATATCTTTTTTCTTTTTTTCATTTTTAATATCAGTCTGTCCATTTCTGCACACTCTAGTATCTTCTTAATTATTTCTTCATCTTGTGGTGTTTCTTCATTTCGCCAGCATTGTGCAAATACAATCCTCGCTGCTGTCAAGGTGTGCAATATTAAATACATACTTTTCTTATCAAGTTTACCTGATATTCTACCTAATAAAAATACTTCAGGTTTAAAATCTACATGCTTTCCAGTCATCTTTTCTAGCCATTTATGTATTTTCCCCGGGTTTTTTTTTTTTGTTTGTTTGTTTGTTTGTTTGCTTGCTTTACACATGTCCACCACATATGATAGTATGTACCCATTTTCTGATTACATTTCCAACATTTGCTAGACATATTTTTAAACATTTTGGCCAAGCTAGCCAGTGGTAAGTGCCATCTACAGAAGGAAGGTTATATTGACTGGGATAGTCACCATTGTTAAAAAGGAGAGACATTCCTCCAAATTTAACAAACACTGATACAGATTTGCTTACATGATCTGTAAGAGCCAAGGTGGCACAGTGGTTAGAGTGCTGTACTGCAGGCTGCTTCTGCTGACTGCTAGTTGCAGTTCAGCAATTCAAATCTCATCAGGCTCAAGGTTGACTCAGCTTTCCATCCTTCAGAGGTGGGTAAAACGAGGACCCAGATTGTTGGGGGCAAGATGCTGTCTCTGTAAACCACTTAGAGAGGACTGTAAAAGCACTATGAAGCAATATATAAGTCTAAGTGCTATTGCTATGTTGGGAGTAGAAGTAAATTGAAAAGCTTTCTCAGCATTGTTCATTATGCAATCCATAGTCTAATGCCAAGGTTCCTCTTTCTATTCTTATAATTCTTTATTTATAAGTTGGATTTGAATGCTGCAGAGCCCTTGAAATGGAGAAGCAACATACCATGTATTGGCACCCTTTTTCAACCTGCAACCCATTAGCACGGTTTACAATTTCTGAACAAATGCTTTGATTGCCCTGAAAATCCCAAGTATGTTTAAAACCTTTTGTGAAGCTTTGATCTTTGGAAGATGGAATGCAAATAATTTAAATAAAATAAATCTACAACTGATAATTTAAATATTTTGTTCTGTGACAAGGCAATTTCCCTAACAAATGCAGTTAAGCAAGGCACACTAATTCTTAACAAAAAGAGAGAGAGAGGAAGAGAGAGAGAGAGAGAAATTTGTAAAGTCTGAATCACGGGTCCATCCATAGGATGCTCTTGGAAAAATTGGAAACTGATGAAAATCCAGTTTTCCTGGTTTTCCAATGAAAGATCAGAGATTAAAGCATCTGTGGTTATATAACCTGTAAGCACATATCTAGTGTTCAGTGGTATTATTCAGCTGGTTCTATCCGGTTTGGGCGAACCAGTAGCGGCGACTGTGGGAGGCTCCACCCACCCACCCGGATATCGTCACATCCCATTTTTGATGCTCTGTGGTGGGTTTCAAAAATTTTTACTACCAGTTCTGTGATTGTGGGTGTGGCAGGGGAAGGATACTGTAAAATCTCCATTCCCTCCCCACTCCAGGGGAAGGTTACTGCAAAATCCCCATTTCCTCCCAATCAGCTGGGGCTTGGGAGGCAGAAGATAGATGGGGGTGGGATCAGTTAGAATTTTTACTACCAATTCTCCGAACTACTCAAAATTTCTACTACCGGTTCTCCAGAACTGGTCAGAACCTGCTGAAATCCATGGCATGCACAGAGGTGATGTGTGTGAGCAAAGCGAGCAAGTGCGCAATGCTCCCATTTACGAACTGGTAGTGAAAGTAAATGAATACCACCCTGCTAGTGTGTGTGTGTGTGTGTGTGTGTGTGTGTGAGAGAGAGAGAGAGAGAGAGAGAGAGAGAGAGAGAGAGAGAGAGAGAGAGAGAGAGTCAGAGAGAGAGAGAGAGACAGAGAGTGTTAGAGAGAGAGACACACAGAGACACAGAGAGAGTGAGTCAGAGAGGGAGGGAGGGAGGGAGAGACCTTTGGTGATATTTTAAATGGCAATTTTGGAACACAGGCTTTTGCCTAAATAACCCCTTTCTCATGTATTAATATTTTCGAATCATCTTCTTTCATTATCTTCTTTTAACGACTCCATAATCCTTTGCAAGGTGGAATGTGGGCAACTGAATGGAGCTAGCAGAGTGTTTTAATGGCCGGATGCCAAATGCAGAGTTTTGTTCATCAGATATATTTTCATTGTGCCCAGAGAGAAAAATATCTGCCTCTACCTGGGATCGAACTCACAGCCTTCTGATTGTCAGGTGAGAGTTCCATCTCTAGGCCGCCGCACCGCTCCGTGTACTAATATTTTCGGATGCAGACAGAATATTCATATTTCAACATACACTTTTGTTTGCTGACAATTTCTTTAGGAACGTGGGATGTCACAAGACAAATGGGCAGGATCTGCCAGTCACCACAAAAGAGCACTCAGTGAATGGTCAATTGTCCATTTGATACTTGGTGTCATTTTTCCCTCAACTGGTCTTAACAGAAGAAACAACTCCATTAGAGGCCAACAGCGGTTCCAATTAAGACTTTATGCACATTTAAATGCCTGTCCATTTGAAGGCTTAGCTTCGTGCAATTCCTTAACCGAAAGCTGACATCTTATTCCCCAGAGTACTGAAAACTGATGTTGATTCTTATTAAAGCCTGCTGGATGGACAGAATAATATTGAAACAAGTCCTGTTTGAACCAATGTGTAATTGGTCTCATTTACAGACTTATTACTATGAAATCTGACTCGCTCCCTCTAAACAGAGTCACAGACGGCTCTCGGAAACACCTAACCTTTTGTTACCCTCTGCACATTTAAATTCTGCTCCAAGTAACCGTAATGAAAGAAGAAAGTACTGACGTGGCCAAAGATCATATCCGAGGAAGCCAGTTTAATTATTTCCACAAGAAATAATCTTCCACAAGAAGATTAATCAACACCTTATTTAGATAACTTGAGGCAGCCGCTAGTTAATTTGGTAGAAAAGAATGCAGGAGGGCAAGCATTTATCTGGCCGGTCAATAGACAAATTAGTACTGGGAAGTCAAACACCGGTTTGAAAATTCTTGGTGAAAAGGCAAATGTATCCTCAAAGAGAGGCTGTATAATGAACTGATAAAATTAAATTATCAGCTAGTCAGCAATTGGTATAAGGTGCCCATCTTTCCTTTGCAAAGAAAAAGGACAAGGGAGGACTGTTTCAGTTATCAGTCTATATGATCATTGGTATCCTTGGTGCTCTCTGGACTTGGTTGTTGGTTTGCAGTTATTTCATTAACTAACATCATCAGTTGGAATTATTATAACTTTATTGTCATTGTACATATATACACAATATACCCATACAACGAAATTCACTTAACACCCAAAGACCAGGTCCAACACACATAACAATCTCCAAACACACTCCCACCCACCACAATTCCCCACCCCTAAACCACCCAAACATCCACACAACAGACCAAGTAATGCTGTCCAACTGCTCATTGATGGTGGCCCTTTAGTTCATTGTTGAGTACAATTATAGCTCTGGGATAAAAACTATTCAGAAGACGTGTGGTCCGAGTTTTAATTGTTCTGTATCTTCTGCCAGAAGGCAACAGTCCAAAAAGATTGTAAGCAGAATGGGAAGAGTCTCTGAGAATGTTATGAAACTTCCTCAAACAGCGAGATTTGAAGATGTCATCCAGGGCTGGTAACTGGAGTCCGATGATATTCTGAGCACTTTTAATGATTCTCTGTAGAGTTTTTTTGTCCACTGCAGAGCTGCTCCCATACCATGCAAGAATGCCTTATGTCAGGACACTCTCAATGGTGCTGCGATAGTAGGACAGAAGTAGATACTGAGATAGATTTATCTTCCTGAGCATTCTCAGGAAGTACAGCCTCTTCTGTGCCTTCTTCACAAGCATTTTAACATTCATAGTCTATGAGAGGTCCTCTGAGATATAAATCAGAAATGAGTGTGGGGTTTGTTCCCTATTGCTTGCCTGCCAGCATTGGAAGAACTAGGGGTTTCTTCTCAATATTTCCTCGATCAGGATATTGTTTTCTGCTTGATTGATTGTCTGGTGTTAATCCCTGCTTATCTAAGCATCGGTTGCTTAGAGGAGTTTTCTGATCTTGTTTGTTTATTTTCCCCTTTAATTTATTTCATTGTCTCTTTTGAATGGTGTGAAAATGGAATTTAACCCAGAAGAAAAAAATAAGAATCTGAAGCTATAAAATTTTGGGAGAAATAAAGAATAAAGAGATAAATAGAAGGAATAGCATACATTCCTTTATCCATATACTATGTCCTTTTACTATGCTTTTTCATCCCTTGATATTTGACTGCCAGTGTTAATTTAAATAAGCTTTGTGTTGCTTTAGGGGTACTATTTTGAAATTTGAATGTTATTAAATACTGTTAACAATCAATTAAAAGTTAAGGCCTTGGTGATTTATAATTTAATATTTTGGAGGAGGCTGAAGATATGGCATACTTCCTCTCATCATCATCATCAGCAGCAGCAGTAGCAGCATCGTTTAACAACTCCATAATCCCTTGTGGGATGGAGTCTAGGCAATTGAATGGAGCTAGCAGAGTGTTTAATGGCCTGATGCCCTTCCTGTCACCAATGTGGAATTTTGTTCAACAGATATATTCTCATTGTGCCCAGAGACAGAAATATCTGCCTCTACCTAGGATCGATCGAACAGCCTCCCGATTGTGAGGCGAGAGCTGTGAGGTGTCAAGAACAGCACTCAGTTCTAGACCTGCCAATTAGTCATCCAAGCAGTCTAGAACTCAGCAGAGTGATTGTGAAGCTGTGAAAGAAAAGTATTAGAGTTGCAATCCAAGCAGAGTTAGAATTCTATGCTAAATGCTGAAGGAATGTAAATAAAACCGATAATTTGTTCCTGGGAAGAGTTATCATAGGGCTGGATTGCACGGTTCAAACTCCCTGTGAACAGTGGTGGTATTCAGCCGGTTCGTACCATTTCAGGCGAACCGGTAGCAGAGATTGCGGGTGAGCCTGCCCACCCATCCCGGTGCTATGCTGTCCTATTTAGCCACACGCATTTTCGAGGCCAGACGTATGCGCAGGAGGCGCAGATGTCCATGAAGCAAGCATGCATATGCATAAACGATGAACCAGTCATAAAAAATCTTTGAAAGCCACCTCTGCCTGTGAGGATATCTTTGCAAAGGTTAGCTAACAGTTTTCCTCTTAGACTTGGAAGCGGTCATGTAGAAGACTCCAAAGAGAGCCTCCAACGTCCTGATCAAGTCCAGGAAGCCAAATTAACGTATTCCTGACAATGGTTGTTCAATTTCAGCCTCAATAAAGGCAGTGAAGTGGATCTCAACATCTCCTTCAGTCATTGTGTCTGCTGTCAATGGCTCTTACTGCTAGAAAGAGGTCTTGTGTGTGTGTGTGTGTGTGTGTTTTAAACATCCACCTTTCTTTGTGGCTTAGATCCATTATTCTTTTCCTGTACATTAGGGTAAAAGAGAAGAGATTTTCATTTTATTTTGCTGCTGTAATTATCAAAGAGAATACAGAATAATAGAATTGGATAGGAATCAAGGGGCCTTGGAGCAGGGGTGAAATCCAGCAGTGATTTTACAGTATCCTTCCCCTGCCACACCCACCAAGCCACACCACACCACCAAGCCACGCCCACAGAACCGGTAGTAGAAAAATTTGGATTTCACCACTGCCTTAGAGATCTCCTAGCTGAACCCCATCTGCTTGGGCAAAAGACCTTATACCATTCCAGGCAATCTTTTCTTGAAAACCTCTAGAGACAGAGGTTCTGTCAACCCACAACTTCTGAAGGCAAGCCGTTCCACTGATTAATTGTTCTCACTGTCAGGAAATTTCTTCTCAGTTCTAGCTTAGATCTCTAATGATCTTCCAGCCATTACTTCTTGTTCTGGCCTCAAAACTTTGAAGAATAAATCAACAACCCCTTCTTTTCTGTGATGGCCCCTCAAATATTGGAAGGCTGCTATCATGTCACTTAGTCCTTCGTAACTAGACATACCCAGTTCCTGCAACTGTTCATCACTGAACAATGGTATGTTTGCTTACTTGCTCAAGGCTAAATATTCCAATTCCTCCTCCTCCACCTCCTCCTCCTCCTCCTCCTCCTCTTCCCCCCTCCCTCCCCCCCTCTCAGAATTTAATTTCTATTCCTGGGATTATCATTAGTTTCTCCTATTTCTTCTTAAGGTACAGGGCCCACAATTAGATCCATCACAGAATAAACTGGAAATGCTGTTTTCCATGCTTATAAAAATGGTTTGGTTGATGCAACCCTTCTGCATTTGCCTCATCACGTTGCTGACACATCATTTTTGCAATGCTTTGAAAACATTCACCATGTGAAACGGATAGGCTAAAATTATCTCACAAAACTTTTATCGTGTGAGAACCAAGCAGTGGAAAATATTTCTAATCCTCTTTTTTAAAATAAATAAATAAATAAAATAAAATAAAAAAATCTGGGTGAAATATTTATAGGATTGCATTGCAAATACCAGGAATAGTAGTAAAAGATGAGAGACCATGACAGAAAATGACAATATGTTTATTTGGTAATTTTGTGAATCGAACTGCATCTGATGAACTTTTAATCTCTATGATTTATTGTTTTAATATAGTTAAAGATACAAGCAACTTTCAGTTATATTGTTTTTATTTGTTTCCTAGTATGATCTGATAGTTTATTAGTAACCTTGACTATCACTAAGTGTTGTATCTTTTTATTCTTGATTAATGTATTTTATTCTCCTTATTTACAATGAGAGCATATACACCAAAGACAAATTCCTTGTGTGTCCAATCACACTTGGCCAATAAAGAATTCTATTCTATTCTGTCCTGTCCTGTCCTGTCCTGTCCTGTCCTGTCCTGTCCTGTCTTATCCTATCCTATCCTATCCTATCCTATCCTATCCTATCCTATCCTATCCTATCCTATCCTATCCTATACTATACTATTTATCCCAATTAAATAAATCATGGTTAATTTTAAGTAGCACTTTTCAAAACAACCCAACAGTCCCAAAGCTGTTTTTTCAAAAGGCAACTTGACTTTCTTTGTTTTGTGAATTTCACTTCTCAACCAAAAAGATATTTCACTTCTCATCTAAGAAGCTTCTTCAGGTTCAGAAGCTTCTTGGATGAGAAGCGAAACGCCTTCAAGGAAAAGCAGAGGAAGTCTGGTTGCCTCTTGAAAAAGCACCTTTGGGACAACCATGTCCTGGATGACTGAGAATCTCCATAGACATTTGACCCACAGTGTTAAAAGTTGCTTATTTCATTAAACCATAGTTTAGATTAACCCCAGTTTAAGTTGCTGATGTAATGCGAACTCAAAGTTTTAGGCTGGGGAAATGCAAGAGAAAAGACTCATACATGTAACAATAACGGTGTGAATTCTCCCTGCTTATGTTTCCCCATTTCAATTTGAAAATGTTAGCATGAATAATCTAGCTGTAACATTAGTACTCTGTTCTCCCTGTGAAATTTTCAGACCAATGTGCTTTTTAACTGCATTTAATTACAAGAGAAAAATGGAAGGCATACATATTAATCATTTACTGTACTTTTTTAATATAATGTCAAAAATATAGCAGCACTGATCTTTCTTGTCAGATTATTTATATTTTAAAGTCAGTATAAAATGGTTTCAATGAAAATTAACATATATATTTTAAGTCACCAACATTTCCACATCGTCTTCAACCTACAGGAGTAGGTTGTATACACAGAGTCCTCAACCTACAGGAGTTCAGTTAGTGACCATTCAAAGTTACAATGGCACTGAAAAAAGTCATGTATGACCATTTTTCATACTTACGACCATTGCGTTATCCCCATGGTAACGTGATTTACATTCCAATGCTTGGCAGCTGCCATGTACTTATGATGGTTGCAATGTCCCAGGGTAATGCATCCCCTTTTGCAATCTTCTGACAAGAAAAGTTCACGGGGAAAACAGCTTTACTTAATGTTCTGCCCCAGCTATGGACCCCAAAGAACACAGCACACACAAAGTCTGCACAAAACTTAATTTACTAAAATAACTCAGTCTTTTCCAAACAAAGGCTATTAATAAACTTTCTTAACAGCCTACAAGAAACCAAAGATAAAGTAATCACAATCTTACTAAGATTGGCAGAAAGCCCAGAAACAATTTTGCAGAGAATCCAGATGCGAAGGAGAATGAACTAAAGTTGTTCCCTACAGCTTGCTGCAAGTGGTGTTCCTTCTTAAATAGGCTAAGGGAGTGGTCAATTAGCCCCAAGCCTTACTCTCGAGGAGATCTCCTCCTGATGAGCCTCTCCTGCCTTTTGGCAGCTCTGCGTGCCTGTGCATCAAGAAGAGGCTCCTCCTCTTCATCCTCTTCACTTAAAGGAGCTTCTGGAGGTTCTGAAGGCCCTGGCTGAATCCCTGCCTCTGGCACCACATCTTCTCCAGCCTCCTCATTGTCTGACTCAAGTGCCAGCTGCACAGACTGCTGGCGCAGCACCACACCAGCCTCCTCACTGTCAGAATCATCTACAATCCGCACAGGCCGCCAACGGGCAATGACACTTATAACAACCGTGTTACTATTATAAGAACTGCAGTGATTCACTTAACAAATGTGGGGAGAAAAGTCATAAAATGGGACAAAATTCACTTAACAAATTTCTCACTTAGCAACATACATTTAGAGCTTAATTGTGGCCATACGTTGAGGACTACCTGAACATTCTAAGTTAACTTGAAATACAGTACACAAAAAGGTGATTTCAAATATGAAATTTTTTCTCCCTCCCTCCCAAACCTAAACATTGTAACATATTTAGATATCAAATATTAAAATGGAGCATCAGGAATAATATTTTGAATGTGTATCAATATGTCATCTATAAGTATATATATATATATATATATATATATATATATATATATATATATATATATATATATATATATATATATATGGGTAGCATAAATATTGCTGACTATCAAAGAAAGGTACCAAATATTTAAAACAAATTCTGCAAGAATAAAAATATAATGTATTTCATTTTATTTATTTTTAAAATTACACTCATTTTTCCCCCCAAGGCGACAGCATACTGAATTTGCAGTTCATTATTTACAGAATGTAATTTTGAGGCAGAAAGTGGATGAAAAATCCTTTTCAGCTTATGAAAATTATGAGAGATATGTATTTTCCCTAAAGACAGACAGTGGAATAAATTTTGAATATCCTTCTCAGGTGATAAGATAATTAAATCTTTAAGTTCAGCCGTCCTCGTTCTTAATGTGTGTTACTACACTCTAGAAGATTTTATGTAAGACAATATGGCGAGGAAGTCTACTAAATCAGTGTCTCTTAACATTATACTTCCAAAAGTTGCATTTGTTGAGTATCTGTGTAAATCTGTGAATCTGTGTAAATCTGTGAAAATACACTGCTACCGTATTGTCATTGTGCTTATGGTTGGTCTCACAGTCAGTCCAGGGGTGAGTTCTAAAATTTTTTTAGTACCGGTTCAGTGGGCGTGGCTTATTTTGTGGGCGTGACTTGATGGTCACGTGACAAACAATTCTTTAGGATTTAGCAGAGGTACTGGTCTACCAGGCTTTTAAACTGTTTGCAGAGCCATACCGGTCTACCTATTTGTTTTTGGAGCATACTGGTCTATCACCACACTGCCTTTTACCACTGATCAGATGTAGGGCGGCCCTTTGAAGCGCCCCGGCAAGAGTTTGACCAGTTTTTTTGCCACTCTGCTACCACCGAGATCATCAGAAATCACTTTCAGGCAGCTTGGCCTCAATTGCCAATCTACCACCACCGAGTGGTTTAGTAGGAGCAGATCGGTTCTAGTTGATCAGTTGGGAGGCTTCTTGGCTTCTCAATTTAAAGCTAAGGTGTCTTGTTTTTTGTTTCCCCCCCCCCTCTCTTCTTTGTCCCTGATTTTTTTCCTTCTAGCCGATCAGCTGGGACTCAGGAAGCAGAGAATAGATTGGGAGCGGGGCCAGGCAGAGGTGTTATTTACCTGTTCTCTGAACTACTCCAAATTTCCACTACTGCTTTGCAAGAACCAGGGAGAACCCATAGCAACCCACCACTGAGTCAGTTGTTTTTCGCATTTTTATCCACCTACTGAGTTCTTAGCAATAGCAATAGCACTTAGACTTATATACCACTTCATAGTGCTTTTACAGCCCTCTCAAAGTGGTTTACAGAGTCAGCATATTACCCCCAACAATCTGGGTCCTCACTTTACTCACCTCGGAAAGACAGAAGGCTGAGTCAACATTGAGCCTGTGAGATTTGATCTGCTGAACTGCAGCTAGCAGTAAGCTGAAACAGCCTGCAATACTGCCCTCTAATCACTGTACCACCCCAGCTCATTCTTATTATTGTTTACTTTATTCATATTCACTGTGGGAGGGAGGGAGGGAGGGAGGGAGGGAGGGAGGGAGGGAGGAAGGAAGGAAGGAAGGAAGGAAGGAAGGAAGGAAGGAAGGAAGGAAGGAAGGAAGGAAGGAAGGATCTATTACTCAGAGTTCAGCGACTTGTCTATCTAAGAAGTATCTTAGAAATTTTTATCGTTTAAGTTCTGCTGGAGTTGGAAATCACAAAATTTCACTAAGCTTCACTAGGATAGAAATATAGCTTGACAGGATACCAGTTAAAGCATCTTTCCAAAACCTTTGAGAAGTGTCTGAGGGAAGCAACTGTTTCAAAGAGATGGAGAAAACTAAAGAGCTTTTTTTCTTCCAATGGTAGCACATCAATTGCCTAAGCTATTGGTGACATGGAATACGTCTACAAAGGGAGCCCACAGTGCTTCCAGCTTTGGCACAAGGACCTGCCACTCAGTTTGTAACTGATGAGTCTGAAATTCAAGAAATGTGCCCCTTAAAGATAATAGGAGGTTGATATACCATTATTGTCTCCGGAAAGGTAATGAAAATTGGACACACCACATTCTTTCTTCAAATAATTAAGAGGAAAGTTCATAGTGATCTAATGATAAATATTTTTGCCTTCTTTTTTTTTCTTAAAAAAAACAATACCATAATAAAGGGTCATAACAGGCATCTGCAACTGGGATTTTACCTAAGGCAGTAAATATTTTCTGCACTGGTGTGATAATTCCTTCCTATTGCCTCTCTATTTCTGAGTCTGCCTAAATAGAATAGAATAGAATAGAATAGAATAGAATAGAATAGAATAGAATAGAATAGAATAGAATAGAATAGAACAGAACAGAACAGAACAGAACAGAACAGAACAGAACAGAACAGAATAGAATAGAATAGAATAGAATAGAATTCTTTATTGGCCAAGTGTGATTGGACACACAAGGAATTTGCCTTTGATGCATATGCTCTCACTTTACATAAAAAGACAAGATACATTCATCAAGAATCATCAGGTACAACACTTAACGATAGTTATAGGATACAAATAAACAATCAAATCATACTAGGAAACAATCAATATAAATTGTAAGGATACAAGCAACAAAGTTACAGTCATGCAGTCATAAGTGGGATGAGAAGATTAATAGTAGTAGTAGTGCAGACTTAGTAATAGCTTGACAGTGTTGAGGGAATTATTTCTTTAGCAGAGTGATGGCATTCGGGAAAAACCTGTTCTTGTGTCTAGTTGTTCTGGTGTGCGGTGCTCTATAGCGTCGTTTTGAGGGTAGGACTTGAAACAGTTTATGTCCAGGATGCGAGGGGTCTGTACATATTTTCACAGCCCTCTTTTTGACTCGTGCAGTATACAGATCCTCAATGGAAGGCAGGTTGGTAGTAATTGTTTTTTATGGGTTTGTTTAGAAGGTCTCTTGAATTATACAAACACTCAATGTTTTTAACGTGTTTAATACTTAAAACAAAGTGCAAGTTTGGCATTTTTCATGAAAAATGTGCTTGCTGATACAGTGGCACATTCTCTCTTTATTTCCTTCCCAGTGACATCACCACATCACATAATGAATACCGTATAATCGCTTTGCTGAAGAACAACTTTGATTATGTTACTATGGGATTCTTGATCGGATGGATCAGTTTTTTAGGAAAGGGGAACAGCAGCAGCTAGAGAGACAGGTATCTTCAAAACAGCCTAAATTGGAGGACATAGTGAGTAGGACACCCCTAATGTAAATATTTGTTCAAGGAATATTTGTAGTTTGTAATAGAAGACACTTCCTCCCTTCTGCCTGGAGAGTCTCAATCATCCAGGTCATAGTTGCCCCAAATGGACTTTCTTTGTTTTTCCTTGAAGACATTTTGCTTGTCATCCAAGAATAGCAATAGCACCTAAGACTTATATCCCACTTCATGGTGCTTTGCAGCCCTCTCTAAGTGGTTTACAGAGTCAGCATCTTGCCCCCAACAATCTGGGTCCTCGTTGTACTGAACTTGGAAGGATGGAAGGTTGAGTCAACCTTGAGCCGGTCAGGATCAAACTCCTGGCGTGAACAATGAGTTAGGCTACAGTACCACATTCTAACCACTGCACCACCACTTCTAAAAAATAAGATTTTCCAGTTCACTTTTTCATTTCTGGATCCCTCCCTCCTGGAAATCCATACTATATGCCATTACAGGTCTAACAAAATGGTTATTTTACATCTACTTTAGTGTTACAATTTTTGGCTTGCAGTATGTGATTCATGTATCTTAGGCTGCATGTTTAAAATATTTAGCAGTGCTATTTATTGTCCGCACTATTTTGTAGTATAAACATAAATCCTCCTCCTTTTCTTTCTTCTTTTATTTTTAATATTTATTTTGTTACAGACATAATACAGTCTGTATTATGTCTGTAACATAATACAGACTTTATTACTAAGCTGAGAAACTCATCCTCCCCCTTTTTTTTTATATACTACTAATGCAACTCAATATACTTTGTTTGGAATTTTTTCTTAATCTTTTATTGACCATACAATCATAGTAACTATCTGTCCAGCTACAGATACTTTTTAAAAAAAGAAAGAAGGAAGAAAGGAAAGGAAAGGAAAGGAAAGGAAAGGAAAGGAAAGGAAAGGAAAGGAAAGGAAAGGAAAGGAAAGGAAAGAGGGAGGGAGGGAGAGAGAGAGAGAGAGAGTTTTTTCTTCAGGATATAACCTGAAGATAAATCAACCCTCCCATTTACAAATAGTTTAGGAAATCTTTTCCCTTCCTTTAAGACTTTCCGTTTACCATCCTTAGTTCTATTTCTCCAAGGCTATAACCTGCCTGCCTCAAATGTTCTTCTAGCTAGACTTGGATATATGCAGTAAATTCCTGATTAGAAGTTATAAGTAATACTTTGGCAGCCACCAATTCAGAGGTGGGTTTCAGCAGGTTCTGACCAGTTCTGGAGAACTGGTAGTGGAAATTTTGAGTAGTTCGGAGAACCGGTAGTAAAAATTGTGACTGGCCCCACCCCCATCTATTCTCTACCTTCCGAATTCCAGCTCATTGGGAGGAAATGGGAATTTTACAGTATCCTTCTCCTGGAGTGGGGAGGGAATGGAGATTTTGCAATATCCTTCCCCTGCCATGCCCACCAAGCCATGCCCACCAAGCTATGCCTACAGAACCGGTAGTAAAAAATTTTTAAATCCACCACTGCACCTATTGGTTTTCAAATTGCAAAAAATGAAATTGAAGTTTGACCTGAGCTCTCAACTCCTTTTGTAAGATGTACAGCTATATTCTCCAGATAATAACAGAGGGATAGAATTTAAGAAAGATTGCTTCCCCTGATTTCCATGAACCTGTTGCTAGAGAAACCCAAACTTTTGATAAAGCAATCATTGAAATTATTTTTATCAGCAAGGACTGATCCATTAAGTCTTTCAAAGATCAATAATCACCCAAATGATTGTTGATGGACTCACTAGTGGACAGCATTAACACATATTGGATTTTGCTCAGAACCTTAAGAGAAAATACAGGAAAACCCCATTTGTTGAACACCTCTGTCCATATATAACGGGCAAGATGGAGAATGGTGGGACATGGTTTTTTTTGTCGTGCTTTTGTTATAGAGAATAAAGATATTCATTCTTATTACCATTTGTGGGTAGCCATGGAAGCCATGACGTCTGCCATATATTTTCCCTTTTATGTCAGAGGCAGAAATGTGTTTGGCACCTTAAAGCATCACCTCCAAAATTTGTTATTTATATATTTGTTTTGGGAAAGAGCTCCACGGGTAAAGATCTTGGTTGTAGTCAGTGGTGGGTTCCTCTCGGTTTGGCCCAGTTCTCCCAAGCTGGTAGCGGTGATGATATGACATCACTGAACCGGTTCTGCCCCCCTGCCCCAAGCCCCCCACCCCCCGCATTATTCTAACCTTTTATTTGCCCCCACCCCCAATCTATTACTGCCTCCTGAGTCCCAGCTGATGGCTAGAGGGAAAAAAACTGTTTAACTCTTGCGCAGGGCTTCAAAGAGCCACCCTACTGCTGATCAGTGTTAAAAGAAAACAAATGAGTAGACCAGTGCCTGCAAAAATACATGAATAGATCAGTGCCTGCAAAAATACATGAATAGATCAGTGCCTGCAAAAATACATGAGTAGATCAGTGCCTGCAAAAAATAAATGGGTAGATTTGTACAGCTCTGCAAGCAGTTAAAAGCCTGGTAGACCAGTACCTCTGCAAAATCCTAAAGAATTTTCACATGACCATCAAGCCACGCCCACAAAATAAGACATGCCCACAGAACCGGTAGTAAAAAAATTTAGAACCCACCCCTGGTTGTAGTACAAAATATTCAAAAGATCTTTGAAAGAGAAGTAGAGAATGATTCAATATGTGAACAGCATTTGATCAAAGGTGGAAAATATTAACCATAGACTAGCCAAGTTACCAGTATGTATCCCTGTCTTATCTGATTCATTAATCTGCAATAAGGTGCAAGCTTTTGCATAAAATGTCACCTGTTTCTTCCCAGACATTTGGAGCATTCACTACCTGCTGGGCTTTTTTGAGATAGTATTTTAGAGATACTGAAGATGGGCCTGTATTGGACTGATGGTGCGTGAATTGTAATGCAGCATTAGAAGAGCTGGCATTGATCGTTTTGAATTGAAGTGTCTTCTTGTGATTTAAAGTGTCCTCTCAGGTATCACGACTTCTGTTGTGTCAAGATACAAGGGATGTGAACAGGTTTTATATCACTTTAATGAGGGTTGGGTGATGCTATGAAGATGCTAGAACTCTCTTATGTGGAAATGACTTTTACTGCAGTTTTCTGCCTTTAATCCTCACTTTTTTTGTGGATGTAAGCTCCTTGGATCCTTCAGAAATTGACTGACCTGGGAGCCATCACAAGTAAACAAGCAAACAAATACAAACAAACTGCTGATCAGAGCAACCCAAGGACAGAGTTTTTGTTTTGTTCTTGGGTGGGCATGCCAGAATATTCTGAAAAGTGAGACAGGAGGCTGTGTACATAACACAATGTTTCTGCGTTGCTTTTACACTAGAATAATGCCTTCATAGATAGTATTAATACTCATGAATGAACAGCCCAGAGTGAATCTTGCAACTATTAATACTATTGTTGTTAACTAGTGGTGAATCCTTGTACTGAGGTGTAACTAATTGCAAATGGGTATTAAAGTATAAAAGATGATTTTTGCCATGAGGCGAATGACTGCTGTTGTTTGAATTAAGATAGAGGTATCTATCTAACTCGCATCGTCACATTGACATCATGTGACATATTGTGACTTTTTTTCCCTTTGCTAAAATGGGAGTGGGCATGACCAGTGCGGAACGCATCTGGCCCGCAGACCACAAGTTTGATACCCCTGAATTAAGATATAGTAAAAAGAGAATAATAAAAGTCTTGATTGCTTTGCCTGTTTCCATAGATCCTGCTTTATGGTGTTGGCTATTTCTTCAGTTCTTTACAAGCTGAGAAATGGAACATCTTCTAAACAATAGAGGTGAATGTGGAGAAGGTGCTTCCGGTATTGCTTTTTTGATGTTTGAAACTCTAGCCCCAAAGATGAAGAAGGTTTTCCTCAGGAAGTAGATATTTTGTCCAAATGAAGAAAAAACAAGGGAACACAAAGTTCTCCACGCAGGATAGATAACCTGTTTCCCCCCCCAAAATAAGACATCCCTTGATAATAAGCCCAAATCGGGCTTTTGAGTGCATGGCAATAAGACCATTTATTTCAGGGTTAAACAAATATATATAAGACAGGGTCTTATTTTCAGGGAAACACAGGAAAGAGAGAGAGAGAGAGAGAGATCTCCCTTCCTCCCTCCCTCCCTCCCTCCCTCTCTCTCCTGTATATATATAAAGAATCAGGCCAAAAATGCCTTTGGGTCATATTTTACAGTTCATGTGTGGAAAACAGAATGAATGGAAATTGAAACAGAGGGCAAAAATGTGTCCCTTAACTATGACTGAGATTAAAACAAATAACAACAAAATACAGGTAACCCTCAATTTACAACCACAACTGAGCCCAAAATTTACATCGTTAAGTTAGACATTTGTTAAGTGAGTTTTGCCCCATTTTATGACTTTTCTTGCCACATTTGTTAAATGAATCATTGCAGTTGTCCCATTCATAACATCGTTGTTAAGTGAATCTGGTCTCCCCATTGCCGCTGCTTGTTAGAAGGTTGCAAAAGGTGATCACATGACCCTGGGACACGGCAACCGTCATAAATGTGAGTCAGTTGTCAAGCATCTGAATGCAAATCACATGACCATGGGGATGCCACAATGGTCATAAGTGTGAAATACTTCAAACAGTCACTAAGTGAATTGTTGTAAGATGAGGACAAACAGTAAGGACATACAAGAATTTATAAATAATGATAGATTGAATGTTGAATGGATTACAGGATGAAAACAGGGGAAGAATCAAATTTAGGAGTCCAATCTCACAAATAATGAAAGTCATCTAAAAATAACATTTGGGATAAGGAGGAGAGAGAAACACCTCCAGATTTCATTCAAATCAGCAAAATTTTGCTCCCACATAGATAATAGGCAGCTATTTGAATCTATGATCCTTACAAATATTTTACAACATGGTGTTTCTGAAATTTGTAGTAACATTGATTTTATTCAATTTACTGGCCACCCAACTCATACACGGTGACTGTAGCAAGTATGCAACATTAATACGCATAATAATATGCATAATAAGCATAAGCATAGTACATAAAATTATCTGCCACAATGTCCTTCCTGTCAATGACTACTTCAGCTTCAACCACAACAATACACGAGCAAATAATAGGTACACACTCAAGGTAAACTGTTCCAAACTTGATTGCAGAAAATATGACTTCAGTAACAGAGTTATCAATGCCTGGAATGCACTACCTGACTCTGTAGTTTCTTCCCCAAACCTCCAAACTTTAACCTTAAACTGTCTATTGTTGACCTCACCATATTCCTAAGAGGTCTGTAAGGGGCGTGCATAAGTGCACCAGCGTGCCTGTCCTAATATTCCTTTTTACTTACTCTTTTCATGTATGCAAATTATGTTTATACTTTTACCTGCTATCTTATATATGCTTGACAAATAAACTTATGATTATGAATAAAATAGTAATAGTTTCTAGGTTTAATTGAAATGGTTAAGAATGGAGTTGAAATGTGAACTATAAATCCATGTTCACTCACAGGAGACTACTGGGTAATTTTGGCAAGTTGACAACAGGTTGTTGTAGCTAGGAAAAAATGAAAAATGGAATAATATACACAAAATCTTGAGTTCTTGGAAAACGTACACAATATAAATCTAATATTAAGAACTAAACAATGTTTGAGCATATCACTAATAAACCATTTAACATTTGTCGAATACATGCAAAAGGTACTTGAACTATAAGCTCGAAAGAGAGTTAAACTTTTAACTCTTTAAGTTAAAGTACTTTAGAGAAATGGAATAATTGTTTTCAGATTTTATCTGAAGGGGAGAGAAGACAAAGAGCTGGATCAAGGTAATACATAAAAGCAATAAAAATGTAAATAAAAGTAGGCATTTGTAAAGCTAACTACAGTTCTGTGAATCCTCCTTAGATTTTCTGCATTTGTGTTTTAACTGAAAATATATTCTCAAACTGTTTTTATTTATTTATACAATTTATATAGTTGCATATCTTCTCTACTGAATGTTATCTGAGCTTGACTAGGGCCTTTCTGGTGGATGAAGTTAATTTAAAGGAACATACAAGTCCAAGGTTCACTGTTCATTTCACTGAGTGGTGAATGAAATGTTATGATTGAAAATTCATTTTTTTTACCATCAAATCATCAGACGCGTCATCACAATCTGTCAGCCCAGTATTTCAATCAACTAGATTAGGACGTTGAATATAGATATAGATATAGATATAGATATAGATATAGATATAGATATAGATATAGATATAGATATAGATATAGATATAGATGATATTGATATAGATATGAATTTTCAACAATCTACGAAAATAAAATTTTATATAAAATTTTATTTTCGTAGATTGTTGAAAATTCATATCTCTATCTATCTATCTATCTATCTATCTATCTATCTATCATCTATCTATCTATCTATCTTCTTACTTTTTGCAGGTTTAATGTGTGTTTTTCCTTTAAGCCAGGTTTTTCCTATGTAGCCAAGATTTTTCTGGAACCACAATTGAGCAAAATCACATTCACTACATACTGGGTTCTTTCTCCATCTTTTTCACTCTGGCAGCAAACAGAATCTTGTACTGCATTCTGGGAGACCTAAATAGCTATTTCTGGCTCGTTAGCCGACATCAGTAGGCCACACCCACATCTCATGTTCCTCCCTGTAAAGGCCCAATGTCTATTTTCTTACTTTTCGTAGGTTTAATGTGTGTTTTTCATTTAAGCCAGGTTTTTCCTACGTAGTCAAGATTTTTCTGGAACCACAATTGAGCAAAATCACATTCACTACATACTGGTTCTTTCTCCATCTTTTTCACTCTGGCAGCAAACAGAATCTTGTACTGCATTCTTGTACCTAAATAGCTATTTCTGGCTCATTAGCCATCATCAGTAGGCCACACCTACATCTCATGTTCATGGCTACATAGGAAAAAGCTGGTTTAAAGGAAAAACACACATTAAACGTACGAAAAGTAAGAAAGTAGACATTGGGCCTTTACAGGGAGGAACATGAGATGTGGGTGTGGCCTACTGATGACGGCTAATGAGCCAAAAATAGCTATTTATACCTATGTATAATTATAAAATTATACATATATAATTTTATTTTTATAGGTCTTTATAGGCTATGAAACATCTTGATTTACGTAGGAAAATCGTGGCATAAAGAATGACACACATAAAGACCTACGAAAATAAAACAATAAATATTTGACTGTTACAGAGTGGCGTCAAGAAAAGGGGGTGTGGATGACCGAGGAAGGCAAAAAAGCCAGAAATAGATCTATCCTAGTCTCCCTCAGAAATTCAAACAGACAGCAAAATGGCTGCTGTAATGTTTAAGAAGGCCTAAAGGCTGGTGAATTGAAATTTCACTGAAAATTAGGCTATGAAACATCTTGATTTATGTAGGAAAATCCTGGCATAAAGAATGACACACACACACACACACACACACACACACACACACACGGTTTTCGCAGGTGTTTGTATGTAGGTCTTTGGTTATTCGGGTCTTCTCCCGTGTAGAATTAGAAGAATCTTGGCAACGTTTCGACGAAGTCTCATTCTTCATCTTCAGGCTGGTGTTCTCGGCTTCGTGCTTCCAGGAGCAATGTGAGATTGCAGCTGTCTCTTCCTTTTAACTGCTAGTGGGGGTGTGAGCTGATTGGGTGGAGGTGTGTTCTGATTGGTTAGGGGCTTGGCTGTGCTCTGATTGGATGGGCGGTAGGTTGTGCTCTGATTGGCTGGGGGTGTGTTCTGTTTGGGTGGGGGCTTGGTTGTGCTCGGCTTAGTCTGAGTTGCAGGGGGATTTGAGCTGGTGAGCTGCGTTGTTGTTTTGCTTCGTGTTTGTGGTTGTGAGAGATCTTCATGGTGGGTGTCGGTCTGATTCATGTATGGATTGGAGGGGTTAAAAGTGGCTAATGATGCAGCTGCGGTCCAGTTTCTCTCTCTCTCTCTCTGTATCTATGTGGCTGCCTCCGTTATACAATATCCCTAGTTTGCCCACAACAAAATCAGTAAAAAGAACAAGAAAAGCCAAGCATCACTAAGTCCTGGTTTTTCTAAAGGGTGAAGGACCATTTGCTTCTTCTGGGTTGGTGTTGCTGAGAACAGTATATGTCAGTACAATGTGCTGTATATACCCATGATGGCGAACAGGCGTCGCCCTATTCCTCTTTTGGGTTTCTGGCACACATGTGCGCATGATGATCAGCTGGTCTTTTTGCATGCAGCAGTGCTGGACGCTAGAAGAGCTGGTCTTCCATTTTCCTGCATGAGTATGAGTGCCAGCCAGCTGATTGTCATGTACGCATGCGCGCCAGAAACCCGGAAGAGCAGCTGGCTGAAACCGGAAGTTTAGTAACTCAAACTGGAAGTTCCTTTTTGGGTGTGCACATGCGCCCTGCACAGCTTCTCTTCTGGGCTATGGCTCCGACAAGTGCGCGCATGCACGCTCGGTGCTGAAAAGGTTCGCCATCACTGGTATAGACTATATTATGATTTCAAGAAAGACAGCATGCCGTGTGTGGCTTTCTAGCAGCAAGTACACTATAATGAGAAGATGTAGTGACCAAGGACTAGAGCACAAGAAAAACCAGAGATAGAGCAATATTACTAATAGCAGAGCCATGTTCCCCCAAGAATTCAGAGTTTACAGTGATGAACAAGTTCATTGCTTGGCCGCTCATGTCAATAGCCAACATCCCATCCCATTTGATTCCTTCCCCATAACTTTCTTTATATAGGGAACGGATAGAAAGCTTCAGTAGAAAATCTACCCCATCTCTAAGTTGTTGTTTTTTTTTTCCTTCTGATTTAATGAATCTGATTTTCTTCTGGAATGAATCTGTCGATTCGGTGAAGGAATCTGCTTTTCTATTCATACATTCAGTTTTGAGTTGTCTACTCAGAGGCATTTGAAGGAGGAGAGACAGCTAAAATTGGCAAGATAGCAGATGTTAGCACAGTGGTGGAATTGAATTTTTTTTATTATCGGTTCTATGGGCATGGCTTGGTGGGCGTGGCTTGGTGGGCATGGCAGAGGAAGGATACTGCAAAATCTCCATTCCCACCCCACTCTAGGGGAACGATACTGCAAAATCCCCATTCCCACCCCACTCTGGGGCCAGCCAGAGGTGGTAAATGCCAGTTCTCAGAACTACTCAAAATTTCCGCTACCGGTTCTCCAGAACCTGTCAGAACCCGCTGGATTTCACCCCTGTATTAGCATCAGCTTGGGCCTGTTCCCTTTGAATTAGCATATAACAGGTACAAAGAGGATGTGGGTTGCATCAAATGCTACATTTTGCCAACTTTGTTACAGAGTGAAAGAGGGAGAGAGGGAAGGAGGGAGATTGATGTGAATGCCTGTGTATCTAATACTTTGCACATTAACTTGAGGATGCCAAGTTGAAAAACATTATTTATACTAAAATGCTTTAGCATCGTATCTTTTGCCATATTTGCAAAATATACATTGGCTTTTCCTTGTCTGTTTGTGGCTGTATTGTCTGGTGATCAACTTTACTGACCAATGTCAATTTCATTTGCAACTGTTGTGAGAGCATGTATAAGCGTTTCATGCAAATATCTCTCCAAAACAGCTACTGTGCATACAGCAAGTTCTTACTATTCCACAGTCATTGTTTTCAATCTTATCTACAACTGAAGGCAAGTAATTACATTGTGATGCAAAGTGTATCTTTCTAAGACAGAAGAAAGGGTGCTTAAGGCAAGGCAATGCTTTACTGCTAATCGGCAAAATTTGGGTTGAATGGAACAGCCTAGCTGTGTCATTATGAGATTATTGTGAGTTTTGTACTGGAGGTGAAAGCCATTGAACGCAATCTGGTCCTGTTTTCAACTCCGCCAGTTACTCCACTGCCTTCATGGTAACACACAGTTGGAGTTTGTTATTCAGTAGATTTGTTTCTTCAAAGAGACAGAGGAGATCTCAGTGGGGAAACGGGATAAAAATTCCATATGAAGCAACAGTTTCCAGTTCTTCAACTTCTAAAAAGATTGCTGGGAGGGATGTGGGGATCACCTTTGATCTCATCAGATTTGATAGTTCAGATTGAACTGAAAAGCGTAAACAAAATTCAGAGCCACTGGAATTCTCACCCATGCACAGAGTTTGATTTGACAGTGTGGCTTTTCAGTTTGGTCCCTGACTTGGGGATTCAACAGTCACCTTTGAACCAAAGCTTCAGATGTGCCCTTGTTATATATATTTTTTGGCTTGGATGTCATTAACTTAAAACCTTTATAACACTGTATTGAAAGTGCTTGACGAAAAGCCAGGACACCCAGATGAATTCTACCAGTGGTGAAATCCAATTTTTTTTTACTACGGTTCTGTGGGCGTGGCTTGGTGGGCGTGGCAGAGGAAGGATACTGCAAAAGCCCCATTCCCTCTCCATTCCAGGGGAAGGATACTGCAAAAATCCCCATTCCCACCCTGGGACCAGCCAGAGGTGGTATTTGCCGGTTCTCCGAACCACTCAAAATTTTGGCTGCCAGTTCTCCAAACTACTCAAAATTTCAGAGCCTGGTTTAGCTCTGCAGACTAAAGCACTGTAATTAACACCCAGCTGTCTGCAATTACACCAGTTCAAATCTCCCCAGGCTCAAGGTTGACTCAGCCTTCCATCCTTTCTAAGGTAGGTAAATTGAGGACCCAGTTTGTGGGGGCAATAAGCTGACTTTGTATAAATATAGAAAAGTATGAAGGCTATTGCTTAATGCATTGTAAGCCACCTTGAGTCTTCGGAGAAGGGTGGCATATAAATAAATTTAAAAAAAAAACTCTGGGACCAGCCAGAGGTGGTATTTGCTGGTTCTCCGAACTACTCAAAATTTTGGCTGCTGGTTCTCCGAACTGCTCAAAATTTCTGCTACCGATTCTACAGAACCTATCAGAACCTGCTGGATTTCACCCCTGAATTCTACCCTCCTCCCTGGGAGATTTTGACTGATTACTGATTATGATGACCCGGGACAAGGCACTAAGGTCACACAGCCAGCTGAGAGTTCAAACTCCCCTTTAATGCTCCAAATTTCCCCACCAAATGCTCCCACATTCTTGACAAGTCCCAGAGCAAAGTGCATGCACACACAGCAGCCCCTGGCTGCACCTAGTCCAGCAAAACAAAGGAACAGGGAAATGAGTCCACGAAGCAAGGAACAAACAATGAGTCCACAAAGTAAGGAAGAAGCAAGCAGTCCTGCAAACTCCAAATATTGGTACCAGCACACCAAACTCTATCAGTTCAGCATTTTTTCCCAACAAGTGCCCCTCCCCACAGTATCTTCTTAAATCTCAGTCCCCAGGTGTGCCTTGTGAAGAAGGGTGGGATACTCTCCTCCTGAGTCATTGGGTCAGCCTGTGCTGTTTCCACCTTCTCTCCACTCTCCATGCTCAGGGATCAGGAAGGAGTGGTCCTTGCTCATCACCTGAGCTCTGTCATGTCCACTGCTTGCCCTCTGTTGATCATCCTGTCCCCGTTCTTCCCTGCTAACAACCATCCCAATACTGAGAGGCCCTGGGCTGCCTCAGCCTGCTCCTCCCCACATGCCAAGGAAGCTGCCCCCTTGATCACTGTCGACTCCAGCTCTGACTTATCCTCCTCTGCAGATTCAGGTTCTGACAGGGGTATGACACTGGTTTAGTCTCTAAGTGCTTATTATAGGGAAAAATGAAATCCTATGGGTTCCTTGAGAAAAGGCATGATATAAACGTAACAAATCCATGCCTTCTTTCTGAGCATGGAATTACAAAAAAAAACTCGAACTGGAGAAGTACTTAAGAATCTTCAATGGGTCATTTTGAAAGACTGTTTGGCCTCATTCAAAAGTTGTTCAGGTTCCTGTAACTCAGGGACGACTGTTGAACTAAACCTGAATTCCTACACTGCTTTACATTGGACATTGAAGGTTATCCTTTGACATCTGCCATAGTCAGCTAGCATGTGATCGTGCCAGAAAAATATCTAGCAGCAGAAGCCAAGAGGAGATAGCATATGCTGATGCTGCGTTGCCCACAGGCTATTCTTTCTGAAATCCTGAGTGGGGAAAGAAAAAGAGAGAGAGAGAGATCTGTGCTGAATTTCCATGGAGACTTTGTTGGCAATGTGTGGGAAGACCAAACAAAGAGCACCAATAAAATAACTGTGCAATTTGCTGATTTCTTGTATGGATGGATAGATCAGATTTTGATGCCTAAATGTATTAAATGTTTAATCATCCCCTTCTCCTAGGAAAAAAAGGGGCAAAGTAAGAGTTTAAACCAGTGGTGAAATCCAGTTTTTTTTTACTACCAGTTCTGTGGGCATGGCGGTGGGCATGGCAGGGGAAGGATATTGAAAAATCTCCATTCCCACCCCTCTCTGGGGCCAGCCAGAGGTGGCATTTGCCGGTTCTCCAAAATACTCAAAATTTCAGCTACCAGTTCTCCAGAACCTGTCACAACCTGCTGGATTTCACCCCTGGTTTAAACAGAGGGGGTGAGGAAAAGAAAGGATTGATTGATTTCCAAAATTACACGCCAAAAGATATGCTAGAAGACATGTTTCATATATTTGTTCCATGAGGCATCAGGCAGAAGAAGAATTAATGGAGCTTTATGGTAAGATGGGAAGTCATGTTCAGATTGATCCAACAAATAACAGAATAACAGAGTTGGATGGAAGTCTTTTAGTCCAACCTCCTACTCAAGCAGGAAACCCTATACCATTCCAGACAAGTGGCTCTCCAGACTCTTGTTAAAAGCCTCCACTGATGGAGCACCCACAACTTCTAAAAGCAATTTATTCCAGTGGTTGATTGTTCTTATTGTTAGGGAGTTTCTTCTTAGTTCTAAATTCCTTCTCTCCTTGATAGGTTCATGTCTTGCCTCCTAGTGTCTAAAAAATAGGTCAAACCCCTCTTCTTTGTGGCAGCCTCTCCAATATTGGAAGGCTACTATCATACCACTTCACAGTGCTTTACAGCCCACTCTAAGCAGTTTACATAGTTGCCCCCAACATTTTACTGCCTCCAAAGTCAGTAAAATGTCCTCATTTTACTGACTTTGGAAGGATGTGAGGCTCAGTTAACCTTGAGCCAGTGAGAATCGAACTGCTGAACTGCAGGCAGACAGCAGTCAGCAGAAGTAGCCTGCAGTACTGCATTCTAACCACTGTGCCACCATGGTTCATGTTGCTCCTAGTCCTTCTTTTCACTAGAGTAGGCATACCTGTTGTGGTCCGCCAACAGCCTGAGGAGCTGGCAGTGGACCACAACAGGTATTGAGAGTCAGACAGCGATGAGGCTGACAGTAGAGAGGCAGAGGAACAGGAGGAGCATGTTCCTAGTGCATGTATGAAAAGATCTGCCAGAAGGAAAGAGCAGCTACAGCAAAGAGGACGACTCGGGGATAGGGCCAAGAGATGATTTTGCGCCTCCCCTAAAAGACCAGCAATGGTTCTTGGGCTCTTGGTTGGAAAACAATGTTGATAGACTTGTTTTGCTGCACTTATCTCTGGTCAGCGTCTTCTGCTTCTGAACTTTTCCCAAGAGAAGCCTTTGGCAGTTTGCCTAATTATACCAAGGTTGGTGATAAGACTGAAGAATTTGTATTAAGAAGAATTTGTTTTGATTTAGTTTGGACTACGCTGAGAATGAGTTAATTCTCAGCTGTTCTAATAAAATATGTTTGTTTTGGAACTTTTCTAATAAAGTCTGTTTGCGTCTAATACAACCTACAGTACTTAGGCCTGGGTCACTCACAACAGTACCCAACTCTTGCAAGAAAGAGAAAGAGGTGATAAAAGTCAACAGCAATTATTGGTATTAGGAGAAGGATAATGATAAATAAAGGGATGTGGTGGCGCAGTGGCTAAGATGCTGAACTTGTCGATTGAAAGATCGGCAGTTCAGCGGTTCGAATCCCTAGTGCCACATAATGGGGTGTCCCAGCTTCTGCCAACCTAGTAGTTCGAAAGCACATCAAAAATGCAAGTAGAAAAATAGGGACCACCTTTGGTGGGAAGATAACAGCATTCCCTGTGCCTTTGTTGGCCAGCAACAAAGGCACATGACCATGGAGATGTCTTCAGACAGCGCTGGCTCTTTGTTTTTGAAACGGAGATGAGCATCGCCCCCTAGAGTTGGCAACGACTAGCACATATCCTTTACCTTTAATGATAAATAATAAAGTAATTGAAAGTAATTATATATTCCTGTATATTTTCCCTCTTTTTAAAAAACAATTGTATTGTTTTGAATTTTGAATGTTTTTGTTCTGAATTTTGCTCATTTCTTGCCTGAGCATACATTCCATTTTTGACTTCTTGACAGAAAGTCCTGTTCAAATAAACTGTATTGCCAGGTTTGTCCTTTCCAAACAACACAAATTGCTCTTTTTATGGTCCCGTGATTGGGAATAAGGTTTTCGGAGCACAAAAGGAATACTAGCACAATCCTTTTAATAAAAGCAGCCTAATAACCTTAATCACCTTCCAACACTTTTACTTTTGTTTCTTTAGAATTTGAAACTAAAATTCCAGGGTCCGTAAAATATGCAAACAAAATGTTGACACAGGCAGCATAGAGGTAATAATAATCCTTTGAGAATCAGCATTTGCGGTGCAATAAACACTTTCTTGGAGCTGGCATCTGAAGTAAGAGACCCATTTTATATATGACCTTGGTTGATTCAGCACACTGGAAGTATTGTTTTGAATTAACAGCACGCCATTAAAATCCCCTTTTTCACCAAGCACCTTTTGCTGGCTTCCAAGCCTCTTTGTTCCTGTATCAATATTACTTTGTTGCTTCTATACTTCAAGCAAGGACATATGTAAAACAACACTTGAGGTTCAGCTCAGCATTGGATGTTCCCAGTTGGCAAATGATGGAGCATGAAGATCCTTCCAGGTGATTCCCCCCCCCCCTTATAATTTTTCCAGAAGGCAACGTGTTTTACATATAGAGAAAGCATTTGCTTGCTGATATCAGCTAACAGCCAACTTCAGAAACACATATTAGCTGCAAGTTTTAAATTGTGCTGTTTGATGGGATGCATGGAGGGGGGGAGGGGGGGCAATGAAATGCATGGCTAGAAAACAACCTTGTAAACTATATTCAGGTTTAATTAAATGCCAGTTTAGGAAAGGAAGGGAGGAGGGTGGGAGAGAGGGAGAGGAGGGAGAAAGAAAAAGAAAGAAAGAAAAAGAGAGGGAGAGAGGGAGGGAGGGGGAGAGAGAGAGGGAATGAATGAGTGAGTGAGTGAGTGAGTGAGTTAGCTAGCTAGTTAGCTAGCTAGCTAGTTTAGGACAATGATTGTGATTGATGTAGGTTCCCTTAATTCATCCACTACTTTTTGGCAAAGACAGAGGCATGCTGATTAAAATGTGAATATGGTTCCTGCTTAAAAATTGTGCCCTAAGGATAAATAGAGAATAAACCTCTTTAGAACCCAATATATTGTGTTAGTGCATATATATACAATGTGTGTGTGTGTGTGTCGTTACAGAGTTACTTGTTTTGCAGTCTTGTTTATAAGTTATTGGCTTAGAACTTGTCTTATTTCATGGGTTCATTTCATTACGCTGAATCAAGGTGCATTCTTCTCAACGTACAGATGTTTGACAGAAAAATGTTTCTGTCTATGTAACTATGCAAACACCTTTTTCAATGAATATTGTAGTTCATTGCTTAACAGGTGGCTAAGTGCCAATCCTTATCATTTCCCTTGAATAACATCAACTTGCCCTACCAAATTTGAGCTGGAGTTCTTGCTTGTTATCTTAAGAGTCTGAGACTGAAGTTGGGAGAATGATTAAATATGAGAATTTATAAGAAGATGGAATGTCTGGGATTGTTCCTACATTTTTGTATCCAACCAATAATAAAATTGCCCCTATATCTGAAAATATTCCAATTCCTCACTTTCTTTAAGTCAATCTATTCATTTCTGTACAATCCAATATTTTCTTAATTATTTCTTCCTCCATAGGGATTTCCTCTGCATTCCATCTTTGCGCAAATACTATCCTCGCTGCAGTTATCACATGTACAATCAAATATATATTTTCCTTACTAAATTTCTCTGGTATAGGAGCAGTTCAGATTTTAAATCCATATGTTGTTGTATCATTTCTTCTAAATATGTTTTAATTTTCATCTAATACTTTCTTGTTTTTGGACATGTCCATCGCATATGATAATACGATCCAGGAATCTGATGGCATTTCCAACATTTTGCAGATTAGTTGCTTCTGAAAGAAACTTGTTGAGATCCTATGGATGGAAAAAGCCAGAGTCTTTTTTCCTCTTCTCAGTAAGATTCATAACTAAGTTTGCAATGATACTTAAGTTCTGGAGCAGGTAGTAGAGAAGAAAAACCATTGTCCAACCCTACGTAATTTCTTCAGATGCTGAATGATCAAGAAATAAAACATTCCCAATTTCTTTGCTGCTCAATGGCCTATCTAGATTTTTGCAGCTTTGATATCCTTGCATTCTGTATGCATATGTTGTTGTGTAATTTAAGAAGATTTAGAGGGATGCAATGGCTCAGTGGTTAAGATGCTGAGCTTGTCAATCGAAAGGTCAGCAGATCAGTGGTTCGAATCTCTAATGCCGCATAACAGCATGTCACTTGTCCCAGCTTCTGCCAATCCTAACAGTTCGAAAGCACGTAAAAAATGCAAATAGAAAAATAGAGACCAGCTTTGGTGGGAAGGTATCACTGTTTTGTGCATCTTTGGTGTTTAGTCATGCCGGCCACATGACCACGGAGACATCTTTGGACAGTGCTGGCTTTTCGGTTTTGAAACGGAGATGAGCAACGTCCCCTAGAGTTGGGAACGACTAGCACATATGTGCAAGGGAAACCTTTATCTTTACCTTAATTGAAGAAAGGCCATGGATAGTCCCATGCAGACAGGGTGTTTCTTTTTTCACTTCTTTTTATTTTATTTTTTTTCTGTAAAAACACTAACCAGGACTGCAGAAAATAAAGCACTTCTATTTTATCGCTAACTTGGGTCTTGTAACTTAAACATGAGATTGACACCAGCAGTATTTATTTTATTGAAAGAGATTTATATACTATTTCGCCTTGCCAACAATGCCAAAGCTGTAGAGACAAGCTTATAAAGAGAACAAACAAAACATATTTACCCAAGAAAATGAGGTTTTTGTTTTGTTTTGTTTTTTGCTTTTCGCTTTTCATCAGGAAGGAACAGGCTCCTTAAATATCCAGCTAATAGGTTAAGTATTCTGGCTTGCCGTTTGTCACAGGTACAGAGTTTCAGTACTTTTTTAAGTCACCGCAGGACAATTTTTTGCTTGTGGAAAACCAAAGTGATTCCGATTCGTTTGACAGGTTGAATACTGCACAATAATATTATTAGGAGATGACGCTAGTGAGACGCTCCTGCTAATTTTGCATGCTTTGCTCCCTTCAGAGTTTTTGCTGAGAACCTTGAGTTGATAGAAGAAAAATGTCTACTTCTTAGAGCCCCCACTGGTGTGCCACTTCTATAGGTCTACTAGATATAACTCTCTGAACACAATTCATCTTCATTGCATCTGAGTTGACAGGATTCTACTTTTTACAAATATTACAGCAAGCAATATTTTTATTGTTGTGCAAGAAAGACACCTAAGGGGGTTTCTATTTTATTTTTAGGGACATTTCTGGATATTTTCACTATTATGAATGATGACCTCTCTATCTCTGGGACGGGGGGGGGGGAGGGAAGCGTAACTGTCATATGTTTTTATGGATTGCTCAAATAGTTTGATTTATTGTAGCACCATCCATCCATACAATATTGAAACTGCTTCTCATAAAGAATTAAACGGTACCCCAGTTTTTGCATTCTTCCCAATCCTGGGAACTAGATCTCATTCTGAATTCATGGTATCACTAAAGGGAAAATAGCAGGGCCTAGCCAGAGAATTTAAGAGAAAACAAATAAAAATTCTAAATGTGATAGTAGCCAAACAATTCCCTGGTCAGCGCATCAGGGTAAGATACTAGAGGATCTCTTCATTTTAGAAGATTATGTGTAGTATTCTAAAAATGAACTCCCTGCAAGGAATAAACCTCTCTCGGTGGGTGTTGATATTCTGAGGTAATTCTGTCTCTGCTATGAGCATTTTATGCCAAGAATGATGCCTTACAATCACAGCAAGTGGCAGCATCTGGATGACTTTGCCTGGCCTCAGAAGGTAAACAGAATCAGGTATGATCAGGAGGACTACCAGGGCTTAAGCCTAGTCTGAGATTTCAGAAGTGGATGGGGAAAAAGAAGTAAGCACAGTCTGTGATTAAGAAATCGGCATGGTATCTCAGATGTTAGCAATAGAAAGTTGGATACCATGTTTTCTTTGCCTACAATTTCTCCCACCCTAATAGACAACTTTCCTTTCTAAAGCGACTCAGTGTTTTAGGTAGCAGTGCTAACAGTCCCTCTAAAATGGGAGGGAACTGGAGTTATATTTGGTAGCCAATGGCTATAGTTGCCTAAAATGATTGACATTTCCTCCTGCCATATTGACATGGGAACCAACAATCATTTATTTATTTACTTATTTAGTTTGTCAAATATGTATGAGATAACAGGTATAAGTATGAACATGACTATGAACACAGGAAATGGATACAAATAAATGGGACAGTAGGACAGGGACGGTAGGCACATTGATGTGCTTATGCATGCCCCTTACAGACCTCCTAGGAATGGGGTGAGGTCAACAGTAGACAGTTTAAGGTTGAAGCTGTGGGGGTTAGAGAATGCAACAATAGAGTCAGGTAGTGCATTCCAGGCATTGACCACTCTGTTATTGAAGTTGTATTTTCTGCAATCAAGTTTGGAGCGGTTTACCTTGAGTTTGTATGTGTATTCATGTATTATTGCAGTTGAAGCTGAAGTAGCTGTTGACAGGTAGGACATTGTAGCAGATAATTTTGTGTACTATGCTTAGGTCAGACCAAAGGTGGCATAGTTTTAAATTGTCTAAGCCCAAAATTTCAAGTCTGGGGGCATAAGGTACTCTGTTGCAAGCAGAGGAGTAGAGGACTCTTCTTGTGAAATATCTCTGGACTAGCTCAATTGTATTATTGTCTGATATACAGTGCGGATTCCAGACAGATAAGCTGTATTTGCGAATTGGTCTAGCAAAGGTTTTGTATGCCTATGTTTGTAGTACATTATTACCAGAGAAGAAGCTTCACAAGATACTTACACCTTAAGCCTTAAATAGATTTAACTCCCACCCTTCCACTCATGAAAATAAGTCCAAAAGTTCTGGTTCTTTTTTCGCATTATGACTTCACCTATTTTTCAATTACCGCCAAAATATTAAGTGTTACTTTTAGACATCAAAACATTTCTCAGCTCCACTCTAAAAGACCCTCCCCCCCCCCATGACTGTTGAGTGAACAGGTGCATCTTATACCATGTCTCATTTTCAATGGAAGGCTCTAATGTTTGGGATGGGGGAATAGAAGTAAGTAACTTAATATGTTTGGGAAAGGTGGAAAGAAGCAGAAGAAGAGGATGACCAGCAACAAGGTTGAGGGACTCAGTTACATGATGATGTGGGCACTGCTGGAAAACCTGAAAAACATTAGGGAAACTTATCATGGAGAAAAATCTATTTAAATGGTTGCTAAGAGTCCACAGTGACTTAATGGCACAATGATCAATCAATAATTTTATGGTTATTATCTTTTTTTAAAAAAAATTGATTTATATGCCGCCCTTCTCCAGAGACTCAGGGCGGCTTACAATGTGTTAAGCAATAGCCTTTATACTTTTGTATATTTATACAAAGTCAGCTTATTGCACCCACAAACTGGGTCCTCAATTTACTTACCTTAGAAAGGATGGAAGGCTAAGTCAACCTTGAGTCTGGTGAGATTCGAACTTACAGTAATTGCAGACAGCTGATGTTAATTACAATGCTTTAGTCTGCTGAGCCACCAGGCCCTAATATTAATAATTAAGAGTCATGGGGGCACAGTGGTTAGAATGCAGCATTGCAGGCTAACTCTGCCCACAGCCAGGAGTTCGATCCTGATGGGCTCAGGGTTGACTCAGCCTTCCACCCTTCAAAGGTTGATAAAAATGAAGACCCAGATTGTTGGGGGCAATATGCTCACTCTGTAGACTGCTTAGAGAGGGCTGTAAAAGCACTGTGAAGCGGTACATAAATGTAAGTGCTAAGTGCTATTGCTAATCATTTTCAATGCTACAGCTTGAGTGTGAAATCTCAGAATCCAGTTGTCTTAAGATCATCAGGCAGAACAGTCCATCATGGGTCAACTTATGCTCTTTGATAAATTCCAGGCTCTAAGTCGGCTCTTTTTATTGAGAAGTCAAGGGAAAGAAGAAAAAACAAGAGAATGCATTTGAAAAGAATACCACAAATCAACATTATTTGCAAACTAGTTGCTGTTCTTGATATAGATTGCCACCAAAATACATTTGGAGCCTTTACAGAAGAAAGCATATTATTTTCTTAACGATCAGTGAATCCAACTGGGAGAATGACTGCAAACAGAGTTTTCTCCAGATAAGACGAATGGAGATAAACTGATGCATTTTTTTTTTTAAAAAAAAATCTGGGTGGATGAGTAAAGGGGTCAACATCATCAAAAGATGATAGAAACCCTGTCAAAAAGAATGCAGGTGCCAGCACCATCTTCAGTGCCGGAGCAAAACAAAGTGTCACCCGTAACATCATTGTTCATGATGGATGATTGACAGGGTGGTTTGTGCCCTGTCTCCTTCTCACCCTTCTGCTTTTACAATCCTCTGCTTTTCTTGTCTTCCCCATCCTAAGAAGCAAAACACAATTAGAGTGCCAATGTCTGCAGTAAGTTACATTCTCAGAATAATTTTTCTGTGTTCATTCTCATCTTGAAGGTTGTTTTTAATCCCAGTTCAGTGGCTGAAATTAATCTTGTCTTCTTGTTAATGGTCTGGAACAATAATATACAAAAAGTATGTTTCTTCCTAAAAGTAACCTCCGAGGTCAGAGGGCACTGCTCTGGATGTCCTTCCATGCTATATGTAAAATGGAAAGTTCTCCATGGTGGACTCTTTCAATAAGAGCCCATTCCCATTTCCCTGGCATGTACACATTCATAAAATGCCACCATATGGAACCAAGAACTTGGTCTGAAACATTCTGAACTAACTGATCAATTGTTTCAATGTCCTTTATTTCATGTATTGTGTATTGTCTGAATGGTTTTAGAATGTTGCCCAGTTTGTGTTGGTCTTAGAAAAATGAGAATTTAAATTGTGATGGATGGATGGATGGATGGATGGATGGAAGGAAGGAAGGAAGGAAGGAAGGAAGGAAGGAAGGAAGGAGGGAGGGGGCAGGGAGAGAGGAAGGAGGAAAGGCAGGCAGGCAAGCAGGAAGGAAGGAAGGAAGGAAGGAAGGAAGGAAGGAAGGAAGGAAGGAAGGGGCAGGGATAGAGGAAGGAGGGAAGGCAGGCAGGCAGGCAGGCAGGCAGGCAGGAAGGAAGGAAGGAAGGAAGGAAGGAAGGAAGGAAGGAAATTTCTATTACAAACAACCCAGAATCAATTGTGGAAGAGGTAATAACAATTATGCAACAGTTAATTATGCACTTTCCTATTTACATAAATCAAAGGCATTTGAAGAATTCAGTATCACTTGATGCCAATGCTTTTCTGGCTGCATCCTTTTATTGTTTAAGTTCTGTCTTTACAATGCTGATAGTAACACATTTTGAAAACATCTAAGATGCAATTTTGATTTAAAGTTTGGGCTTGCTGGCACTGGAGAAATAGAAAGAGAAGCACTGATGTTTGTTTGTTTGTTTTTAAAAAACCTTCTGATATGAAACGGAACTATTTTTGTGGCAGCTTAATGCAAAATATACTAAGAAATTTACATGAATTCTGGCCAAGGACAATCTTTCGTTGATTTATGGTCTTTTTTTTTCTTTTTCTTTCTTTCTTTCTTTTTTTTTTTTTTCCTTTTTGGCATGGTTAAAACAGGCAAACTTGGGTGTTTTCAGGTTTGTCCATCCAATTCTTTCTACATTTAATATTGTAAAAGGGTACACTGATTATTACACGAAGCATATTTCTACGCTTGAATAAACATCAGGGTAGATGTGCTGGTTATAATTCGTGTCTCTTTTGCATCAGTGAAGTAAGAAATAACTGTTGAATTCAATTAAAGGAGAACAGGATTTGACTGTTGAGCTGACATGAGTTGAAATACATGTTTTTGAGCTCAGTTACTTTCAGTTTTGTTTTAAAATATGCCAGTTTGTCGATGAAAGATAACCCAGCAACACTGAAACATGCTAAAAACAATGGAATTTACAGATATTTAATTGCATGTTGGCATACTCATTGGTAATATTCGAACACTTGCTTTCCTGGCTGCATATTCTAAATTAACATTGGGGTGGTGATTATAACTTTTTTTTTTCAATTAATTGAAACACTAGTTTTTCTTTAATCAGCACTTTGCCTGCATAAATGCGCTTAATATTACCCCAACCCTGTATAGTGGCTGAAAATTAACATGCTCTATTGTCACTCTTTAATGCTAAAATTAAACATTTAATTTTTGTTAGCAGTTTAATTATGTAGCCTATATTAGGTTGCATTTTAATTTTAATTAGAATTACAATTAATTATGTACTGGTCTCAGTGCACCACTGATTAATGGGGGAGATATTTTTCTTCCATACGTTATGCAACCAATAGGTTTCCTTCCACTTCCTCGTATAATGTACATGAATCTGTTGAGTTTCCAACTCAAATATTACAATAAAATATAACTGGGGGAAAGAGACAGGTTGTCCTTCCACTGAGAGGTGGTAAATTCAGAACCAGAATAACAGAACGATAGAGTTGGAAGGGACCTTGGAGGTCTTCTAGTCCAACCCTCCTGCTCAAACAAGGGACCCTATACCAGCGGTCATCAACTGGTGGTCCATGGACCATTGATGGTCCATGAGAAAATTTTAGTGGTGTTCAGAAAAATTATTTGCATTTTTTATATTGCACTAAACCAGGGGTACTCAAACTACGGTCCCTGGGCTGGATACATGCAATGAACGTTTGTGTTGCTGCAGAGAGTCTCCCCCTTTGGGGTCTTTTTGTGTGGGTTGGAGGGGGGCAGGATTCCAACTTGGGGTCTGCTTTGGCCTCCTGGTGCGAGGCTTTGGGCAAAGGCTGGAGGGAAGTGCTGCTGGTGGCGAAAAGCCAGAGGGCCTTGTTCCAGTGGGACTACATCATGGCCTGGAACCAGCTGACCATTTCAGCCAGTTGAGCCTCCAGGCACCGGTACCTGGCCTTGCACCTCCGCAGGTCTTCCCTCTGCTTGGAAAGCCTATGCTCGTAGTCCTCAGTGAAGTGCTTCTGCTGAGCCTCCTTCTCGGTCAGATCCAATTTGAACTGAGCTGTTTTGCCAACTCTTTCTCGTGGTGGCTGCTTAGCTCCAACAACTGCTTCCTGTTGGGGTCCTAAGGAACCCAGGTGGGGAGGCGAGGAGTGGCTGGGATGGGAGGGGTGAGTAGAGACTAACGAGGTGCCCCTCGATGTAAGTGACATCGAGCTGACCACACCCACCCAGTCACATGACCCCCCCCAGACATGCCCACTCAGCCAGTCATTAGGCAAATTGTATTAGTGGTCCGTGGGATTTGAAATTATGAATTTAGTGGTCCCTGAGGTCCGAAAGGTTGGTGACCCCTGCCCTATACCATCCCCAACAAGTAGCTGTCCATTTCGACTTAAAAGTCTACAGTAATGGAGTGGCTACAACTTCTGGAAACAAGCTATTCCACTCGTTAATTGTTCTCATCATTGGGAAACTTCTCCTTAGTACTAGGTTGCTTCTCTCCTTGATTAGTTTCCATTCATTGCTTCTTGCCTTGCCTTTTGATGCTTTGGGATCGAGTTTCTTCTCTAGATTCCATTGAGTTTCTTCTGTTGATCAGCTAGAGCAGGGGTTTCAAACTCAATTTCATTGAGGACCGCATCAGGGCTGTGGTTGACCTTGGAGGGGGGAGGGAAGTGGCCGACTGGGTGGGAGTGGCCAGCTTGATGCCATTCACTGGCAAGTCTGACTGGGTGAGTGTGGCCAGCTTGATGCCACTCCCCAAAGTGCTGGCACGTTTCCTCTTAGCATTGGGTAGACTGGGCCAAAGTGACGTGGGTTGACAGGCCCAAAGTGATGCAGGCATTTTCTTACATTTTCCATGATGGCCTTGCAGGCCAGACCCAACCATATAATGGGTTTGGCCCAGCCAGCCAGCCTTGAATTTGACACCCCTGAGCTAAAGGTTCCCAAATAATAATGGATTTTCCAAATACAGGAATTTCAGTAGTGTCCTTATTAAAATATTAAATGTTGTTCTGCTATGTTGTTAAGGCCAAATCACAAGAAATTGGTCAGCAATTCTTTAAGTCCAGGAAGGTTTCTTAATTACTCTAGATCAGAGGACATTGATCTAGTGATGGCACAGTGGTTAGAATGCAATATTGTGGGCTAACTCTGCCAACTGCCAACTGCTCAAGGCCTTCTATCCTTCTGAAGCCCGTAAAATGAGGGCCCAGATTCTGACTCTGTAAACTGCTCAGAGCGGGCTGTAAAGCACTATGAAACAGTATATAAGTCTAAGTGCTGTTGCTAGTGCTTGATGATTAAGGAAAAAATGGATAGTTGCAATCAATATTTGTAAGTGAAATCTAAAAATGTGGTGTCAAATAATAATGAGATACTCCATTTATGACCTGCTTATGGTCATTCCTCATGTTTGCACATGTGTTTTCTTTCTTTCTTTGCACTTATAAGTACCTTTTAGTCTAATGCACATTTGATGCTCCTAGTAGCAAGTTTTAGTTGCCTTTATTTTCCTGCAACATTCAGAGAAGGGCGAAACCTGAAAGATAACTGTGTTTAAGCCTGCTTGGGCACAAAATCCTCGCCCATCCCTTCATATTCTTCATATTCGGATTTGCTTTACTAAAAATAGTTGCCCAATTAATTTCTATGTCAGAACTGCAGATGGAAAATATAACCCAGGGACCTGTTTGCTCACCTCTAAAGCCATAGTGATTGGTTTGGACATCTGTTGCAATCGTCTGAAAGGAATTTATTTCATCAGTTTACCTGCTGTGAAGCTATGGCTCTCCAGATGCTGATGGACTCCAGTTTCTTTCCATCATTCCTGGGCATTGGAATAGCTGAGAGGTGCTTGAAGAATTAGGAAATCAATGACATTTGAAGGATTTCAATTCCTTATCCCTAAAACACATAACGATAACTCAAGTGTTTCTAACGGCAGACTCTATTAGAGACAGAACGAAAGAGAAGAGCAGAAATAGTTCCTAGTGGAAATACTTACTCCTTTCAAACAGTAACATGGGGATACAGACTGCAAATAGGTATGTACCTAGCATCTGTTGGCAGCTGTGCCTTTTCCTGGATCCCAGATGTGGTGCAACCCTACAATAAGAAATATTAAGTTGAAAGTGGTTCAGACTTCAAAGCTTTACAGCTCTAATTGTTCTGCAAGGTTTTTTCCTTTTGAAGCGGAAATGTTGCACATCCTTCCAAGCGAGATAGAGACAGATGGTCTTTGGAGTGACTGTTATCCAGAATTGACTGGCATTACTGTTATCCTATTTATTTATTCAGTGTGTATAGTTGCTCATCTGAAACCAGTGATTTTCACCCATTTTTCAAATGGGGAAGGCCCCAGTCCCAAGACCTCAATAAATGAATTGACTCATAGACTACGGGCCATGGAAGCTAGCAGGAAAGTCACCTATTTTATATTATATTTAGACTAGTTGGATGCCCATGCTTCACTATGAGACTATTTGATTGGGCATGATAAATTGACACTTAAAGCCTGAAACTTAATGTAGAATGTGTAACTCTGTAGCATTGGAGCATGTTAATATAAGAAAACTGGCAGTCGGAAGAGGGGAGGAGGGGGAATAGAATGTCCCAGCCCGCAGGCCAGATGACTCATGTGTTGGCCACGCCCATGCCCAGTTTAGCAAAGGAGTAGCATCACAGCATGTTAATATAAGACAACTGGCAGTTGGGACAGAGTTCTTTTCAGGTGGAGAGGGGGAGTAGAATGTCTAACTCCTTAGCATCAGAGAGTGTCAATGTAAGGCAAATGGCAGTTGGGACAGAGTTCTTTTAAGGTGGGGAGGGGGAGTAGAATGTCTAACTCCTTAGCATCAGAGTGTGTGAATATAATACTGTCTATGAAATACTAATGATCTGATGGTCATTTTGAAAAATTCTTTCTTAGTGAGCACCGAGAAACCAAGAGGAACATATGTGTCAAATTTCAAGTTTGTAGGCTTTACTGTACTGGACATTTCGTGATGAGTGAGTGGTATTTGGATTTTATATATATAGATTACCAGACTTCCTTCCAAACTCACACCATTGTTTCAAGCACATGAAAAAGTAACAAAGGATGCTCAGCTAAGCTTGCCACTGTTCACATTTATCACATCAATTAAACCCTACAGAATAATACAGAATAACAGAGTTGGAAGAGACCTTGGAGGACTTCTAGTTCAACTCTCTGCTCAAGCAAGAGATCTTATATCATTCCAAACATGTGCTGTCTACTCTCTTCTTAAAAGCCTCCAGCGATGGAGCACCCACGGCTTCTGAAGGCAAGCTTTTCCACTGGTTGATTGTTCTTACTGTCAGGAACCTTCTCTTTAGTTCCAGCTGGTTCCTCTCTTAGTTTAGTTTCCATCCCTTGCTTCTTGTCCTGCCCTCTGGTGCTTTGGAAAATGGGTAGACCTCCCCCCTTCTTTGCGGCAGCCCCTTAAACATTGGAACAATGTCGCCCCCAGTTTTGACTAGAGTAGACATGCCCAGTTTCTTCGTCTGTTTTAGCCTTCAGCTTCTTCTGAAGATTGCGTCATCACTGCTGCTTCTGCTAGAAAAGGTTTGTGAAATTGTGAACACCGTAACTTGAGACGAGGATGAAATATAGCCTACGTGCTGTTCATTTTAGTGGCAAGTATGATAATGTGACTATACCCATGCATAGGAATATGCTGCCTAGTCTTTCTTCCTTTAATAATAAGGGAATTAGATTTTGGAAAAGTGAGTCATTAGCTTGAAAACAAATAGGCTGCTCTAGCTAGCTAGCAACCAAGGTAGATAGGCAGAGAATGAGAATGAGAGATATTTTAAATGGGTTTAGAATACATAAACTCTTCCAGAACTAAAAGCAGATGCAGGTGGGCAGCAAATGGTTTTAACACAAATCCCATACATTTATGCTATTCTGTGCTAGAGTGAGAAGGGAACTAAATGGCAAGCAGCCTCAAAGTTATTAACCAAGATAAATATTTAGTTTCAGTTTCCAACGTGACAGTCAGATGTGCTATTGGATTCGAAAAAGCAGATTTTTTTTCTTGCTTTTGCCAGATTTTTTCCCCCCTTCCTGTTCACAGCACTGAGTCACCTAGCTTATTAAAACTGTGCCAAGTGGCATTTTTCCAAAAATGTGGTATTTCCATTTTGCAAGCTTACATCGTTTCTGGAGACAGAGATAGATAGATACAAGGAAAAGAGGAATTGAAGGAGGGAGGGGGAATCGTATACCTACAGAAAGAAGGGCTGTATGGGAAATTGAGCTTAGTATTTCAGAAATGTGATAGAAAATAAGGAAGAGCAATTAAAGGAAGTGCTTAGCAAAGGGTAAAAACCAGCTGGAGTAGAAGAAGGCTGGTCCTTTTTTTTTAATAATGATGTTATTAAATATTACAATTAAACAGGAAAAAAACTAATACAAAAAATAAAACATGGAAAGTATAAAAAAAAGAAAGAAAAAGAAAAAACAGAAAAGAAAAAATATTTAAAGAAATGACTTCCCCATTCATCTCGTATGAACAATTCTATTCAACTTTTTTATAATACAATGATATTTTATCCCCATATTTCATATCTTACAATATCTTCATATTTCATATCTTAAACAAATCTTTAAAGCCTCATCAGAAATGTCTAGATACCTATTTTGGGAAAAAAATATTTTTTTAACTTTGGTCAAATAAAACAACTTTATATTCCTTCTTTTTACTTTTAACAAGCTTAATTTTTAATCCCTTCAAATAATATCCTAGATCTTTTTTCTTCTTCTTCTCATTTTTCCTTTGCCTATTTTTACAAAATTCTTTGAAACTTGAACTAATCAAATATAAGAAAATTATCCAGGTCACTCTCATGGTTTGTTGTTTGTATATCTCTTTTAATTTTTAGAACATCAGCCAGATTCATTTGTATGGACAGTGTAGCATCTTTTCCCATATCTTTCTTGTATGTTGTCATTTTTAAATTGATTTTCAAATCAGTGTCAGTCTTGTCTGGAAAAAAACCTGTTCCTCTTCCTTAAGAACTTTTAAACACAGTCTAGCTAAAATGGCAGTCATTTTTAAAATTAACTTTGGGGGCAATTGTTCACAAATATCCTTCAATATGTCCAGTATGATGTTAAAATATTTTGTTCCATTCTGTATTGGTCAAGTTTCAGCATTCTTATCCTTTAATTGTAATTTTTACTTGCTTCCGGCTTCCTCTAATGTCCAAACTTCAAAGTCTCACCCTATCAATTTTTTTTGAAAAAGTTCAAAACAATTGCAGTTTCCCAAACAAAAGGATTGTTATAATTAATCTCAGCCTCTTGTTTCAAATTTATATGGACCCCTAGACAGTTTGTATCTTTGTAAAATTAACCTTCTAATCACCATTTTGTTGTTTATTCAACAACAACAAAATTATCTGTAAGTCATTAAATTTACCTTTAAAACTTTTGTTAAGAGTTAAAGGGAACTCACTCAGTTCGTTAAGACTTGTCAATCCAAAGCTTATTAATAGTTGCAAAACAGTTAGGAGGCCATTTCTAAAAGTGATCAAGAAAAGAAGTTTGGTGAACCTTTTTACCAACACAGTGGTAAAATTCAGCCGGTTCTATCAGGCTCTAGGCAAACAGGTAGCGTTGGCAGTGGGAGCCTCCGGGTACCCACCCGGACGTCATCACAACCTGTTTTTGACCCTCTGTGCATGCTCAGAAGGCTCTGTGCATGTGTGGAGGAGGTGTGCATGTTCACATTTGTGAACCTTTAGCGAAGATAAATGAATTTCACCCCTGACCTTACATACATAAAAGCTATCTTATGGTTGTGAGCTTGGTTGAAATTCTTCCACTCCCAACTCCTGCACTCACAAATAGACTGCAAAAACCTTTATTCTTGTAGTCTATTTATGAGAAAAGGTCTCTGGATTGCAAGTGGGTGATCTCATGATCTCTCCTTTCTCCAGAAAGACTTCACTGGCTAGAATCTATTATCTGATTCCTTATCTCTGCCACCATTCTGTCCCCACTCCTTCAGAGACATCTAGTTCAACGTGAATCAACTCCAGGAAATGGCTAAATATTATGCATACTGTTCTGGTAAAATAATCCCTGACAAAGTACAAAAAAGTGATATATGTATCAAGCACTGGGGAAATCAGGAGATTCAGGCAATTCAAATGAGTATAAAGATTTATCGCAAGCTTAAACTCTCTACAAAAATCTGACCAACTGTGAGTTAAAGGAAATGAGTAGGAAATCAGAGAGGTCAAAAAAGGGGGCTGGAGTTGGATCTCTTGTGGGCACACAGGGACTCAGGACTTATGACACATTTGACCCCTTCCTCGGGCTCATCTTGGTCATCCCCTACAATATGTCCACTTATATATTTCCTTAACACTCTTCAACTATTTATAACATATAGCAATTGCTAACGGCAATGGCATTCATATTATAAACTGGTGGTATCTTCCTACCACTAGTATTTTTAATTCTTAAACTCACAAACTTTGTATGGAACTGTTCCATGGTTATTTCGCTTCAGCTAAAGAAAGAATGAAAATCACTGCTTGTCTCAAAGTGCTTTAGCTTCTGCCACCATAAGTGATGTCCTCATTCCCAAAGCTCACAGCTGGGAAAGAATGATGAGGGAAATGGAGATTAGAGACAAACACTAGCAGACATTAAATTAAGGTGAAAAAAAGAAAACCATACAGTTACACATTTCAACTTTATGCATATCCTCTCAATTACTGTATAAAAGCACCAAACCATCCAGTTAGAGCTGCTGTGGATTTTAGAGTGATTTCAACAACTCTACACTGTTGGGAGCTATTTTCCAATTGGGGCCAGAATCCACATTCCCTGATCTAATGAATATAAACAAATCAAACTAAGATCGGTGGGTCAGAATTCTCCATTGTTGCTTGCTAAAAAAAATATGATAAACTATGGTCAAGTACTAGAAATATTGGTCACAAAAGTTATCACACATCTATGTATTTGTGGCTCAGTGCCTAAGACACTGAGTTTGTCGACCAGAAGGTCTTCAGTTCAGCAGTTCAAATCCCTAGTGCCGTGTAAAGGTTCAAATCCCTAGTGTCGCATAACAGGTTGAGCTCCTGTTACTTGTCCCAGCTTCTGCCAACCTAGCAGTTCGAAAACACGTCAAAAATGCAAGTAGAAAAATAGGAACCACCTTTGGTGGGAAGGTAACAGTGTTCCATGTGCCTTTGGCATTTAGTCATGCCGGCCACATGACCACAGAGACGTCTTTGGACAGCGCTGGCTCTTTGGCTTTGAAATGGAGATGAGCACTGCCCCCTAGAGTTGGGAACGATTAGCACATATGTGCGAGGGGAACCTTTACCTTGATGTATTTGTATTTTTAATCCTTAAATTGTGATGCAACTTGAGTGCTTTCAAGTAGGCAGTACCCAGCTATTTGTATAAATAAATATTAGCTTGGTGAATGTGTCTCTCCTTGCCATGCATGAAGTTAAACATTCCTCTCTCTCTCTCTGTGCTATGTTGCCATAAGCATTAGTAAATACATTCTATGAGTTTGAAACTCTTTAAAAACATAGCAGCCATTTAATCTTCCATGATTTTATTCTTCCTCCGCCCCCTACATTTTGGCTCCAAGGTTTTATATGTTGTATTGATCTTTATGTCAATGACTCATTATGTTGTTGCAAGTCCACTCGTACTCTATTGCTGTAGAACTACAGCCTCTGGAAATAAAATAATGTAAAAAGGAGTGTTTTAAGGAAATCATACTCCAATTACAAGAAGGTCTTGAGGGGAGAAGGAAAAACAACACAAGAGATTTCATTGTGTCTACAATCAATAAAACCTGACCTTACCCATTATTTAATTGGTTAGTTCGTTCAGACGTTAAAATGGTAGCTAAGCTTTCTGGTTGGGGAAACTATTTTGCAGCAGTTATGCACGATTGTATTGATTTTGCCTAGACCCTGGGTCATAATTATTATTTAATGTATAGTCTATCGCTTAAGTGTTGCAGGCTAGTTCAACCCAATGATAAAAGTAACAGTGCTTGAAAGCAATGGTATAAAACATCGTTTTTTAAAATAGGAGTGCGAAGCTTCCTATCCCTAGTCCTTAAGTTTGGTGGTGACACCCACCAGCCACAACTGATCTTAAAAAGTGGTCAGTTGGATTGCGAGAATCCTTTAGAAATATCAGGCAGCATTGTCAGAAAAATACAATGCAGGGATTGTACATTTAATATTACCTATTTTGATGGCAGCGAGAATTGTATTTGCACAACATTGGAAAAATGAGGAAACTCCTCCAGATGAAAATATAATTTAAAAAAATATTAGAGGGTGCGGAAATGGATAGGTTAACTTTAAAGATAAAGAATAAAGAAGAGATAGAATATTTTTTTAACTTGGGATTTGTTTTACCAATGGTTGGATAATAGAAGTAGAAATTAGAAGTGGGAAGAATATTACTATATATAAATAATGATGATGACGAATTACATGTAAAATGACCCAGACAATATACTGATTATTGAATACTTATGTATATTAAAGAAAAATGTATAAAAAGTATTTTTTTTAAAAAAAAAAGAAATATCAGGCAGTAGAAAAAACAGAAAAATGTTGGAGGAAAAGAGCAATGGAAGGATTTCTGAGTGACATTTTGCAAATGTTTTGAGCCTTTGTAAATAACAGGGCCTATACTGCTCTCCTGTTTAAATCTACAAATATCTATTCTGGCATTAATTTGATCTGCCCAAGGGAATGATTGACCGTCAATTCAACTTGAGGTTGTCTTTCCATGATGATAAACTGAAAAGGGAAAACTATTATAATCCCAGTACAGCAAAAAGAGTTACTTAACTCTGCCTTATTCAAGGATTGGAGATGAGATAAAGACATTTTCATGGGAATCAGTGAGAAAAAAAAAAGATATTTCTAGGGCATGTTTCAATTGTATATGATATGTATGGGGAAATGATATTAAACTGGGATGCTCGCTTGCTTAAAGGATGCTCATAGAGTAAATATCCTTTAAGCAAGTAAAGAGAACAAGAGATTTCAGCGCATCTACTATAAACCATTTGGGTTTTCTTGTACCTTCCTATATACTGTAGCTATCCATACATAATCAGTTAGTTTTATATTCCACAGAAAATCAGCACTATTTTCTTTATTCCACTTTTCACAAGGAACTCACACTTACAAAAAGCTAAACCTGTTAGAAATGGTTTTGGATATTTTCTGCTTTATATATCCTTCTTTTCTTTTTCCCCGATATCCCTTTTTCTTTCCCCATAAACACCAGGGAAACTACCACATTTTTTGGAGTATAAGACACACTTCCCCCCCAAAAAAGTGGGTGGAAACGTCCTATACACCAAATGTTGCTAAAGCCCCACCCACCTGCTGGCCCCCACCATTCGGCGATTTTAGGCCTCTGTGCATCACATTTTCCGCCTCTGCATGCTCCATTTTAGACTTGTTCCAGGCTACAGGGATCACCACAGCACATTGCCACCAATTGCCGCCTCCACATGTCATGTTTTTGGCCTCTGCATGCCCCATTTTTGGCTTCCACGTGTTGCATTTTCAGCTAGGATTGCCACCTGAAATTGGCTGAAAATGTGACGTGAAGACGCCGAAAACTTGATGCGCAGAAGCAGCGATCAGCAGTGATGTGCTGTGGCAATCTTGCCAGCCTGGAATGGGTCTAAAACAGAGTATGCAGAGGTGGAGCCAAAATGTGATGCACGGAGGCCAAAAATGCAACTTGCAGAGTTGGCGATGGGCTGTGGCGATCCCTGCAGCCTGGAACAGCTGATTGGCGGTATTCCAGGAGGCCAATCCAACCGCCACTCAGCTGCTCATGTTAAATCAGTCTGCGATAATGTGCTGAAGCTGATCTGGCTGTTTGCTATTTGCTTCAAGGATGCTAGCCAGATGAATACTGATGGATTCTGGTAGATTTTTTTTTCTTATTTTCCTCCCCAAAAACTAACGTGCATCTTATACTCTGGCGCATCTTATCCTCCGAAAAATATGGTACAGCCTGTAACTTAGAGCTGATTTTCCAAACATTCTCCTGTCACTTTATTATTATTTCACTATGCTTACATTTTCATTATCATTAAGATTTAGGGAATGCTTGACCTTTTATTATCTCTGGGGCAGAAAACAGAGACTCAAGTTTCTTCTTCACTCATTGCAATGCACAGTTTCTTTGTAAAGTCTTATGAGAAACAATTCTCTCCCATTATATTCAGCAGGTAATTACTCCAAGCTGGCCTTGGTAGCAGGTGGTAGCCAATACTCTCAAACCAGAACTCAGAATTAAGATGATGTCTTTGAATAATAAGGCTCGTGATCTGGAGAAATCATGCTACGAATATCAGGGAAAGAGAGAAAGCTTTAAAGCCAGCCTAATTCCTTGCGAATATCATTTTGGAACTAATGCATTAAATTATTATACTTCTCTTTATCAAAAAAGCTTGCAAGGACCCAGCATAAATGCACACTTTTATCTTAATATAATGGACTCCAGTTGTGTTAAATTTAGCTGGGAACAGTAAATGTGATCTCTGCTGAAAGTGGAAATGGTTAGATGTTTAATGCTCAGACATGTGCTATAGCTGTTAAAAATCAAATCCTCCTCCCTTCATCCCCCAATTTTTTGGTTGTCCCCCTTTTTTTAAAATCTAGCTCCATACTCAGAAAGATTCAGTGGCATTCTGTAATGACATCCAGGGCTCTTCATTCCACCATAGTTGCCTTTCACTTGGACATCACATTGGGGAATGTCCGGGTTTGGCTAGATTCACTCTACTGCACAAAGCATCATTATAGCAATAGCACTTAGACTTATATACCACTTCATGGTGCTTTTACAGCCCTCTCTAAGCGGTTTACGGAGTCAGCGTATTGCCCCCAACAATCTGGGTCCTTATTTTTCCCACTCGGAAGGATGGAAGGCTGAGTCAACCTTGAGCTGGTGAGATTTGAACTGCCAAACTGCAGCTAGCAGTCAGCTGAAGTATCCTGCAATACTGCACTCTAACCACTGTGCCACTTCAGCTCTTATTATTATTTTCTATTATTATTATTATTATTATTATTATTATTATTATTATTATTATTATTATCATCATCATCATCATCATCTTACTGAAGTGGTACCTATTTATCTATTTGCATGTTACACTGCTTTCAAGTTCCTAAGTGGAAACTGAGGAAAGTGACGGGAGCTCACTCCATCATGCAATACTAGGGCTCAAACCACCAGAGTATAGACCTTCTCCAGTGCCATTGAGCCACTGAGCCATCACGCCTCTATAATGGCATTGTGAGTTAAAATGCTATATGAATTTTTCACTGACTCAAATCCAGGTGTGAATCATGGCCAAGTCACTATCTCGAGTGACAACAATAATAATGGTGGAGTCTGGGAATAGTCCTCAGTTGAGGGAGACTCAACTGAGGGAGTGTTGATCAACTTGAGAGGTTTCTGAGGACCATTTTAGCCAAAAGACTCAAGTCCAGGTATTAGAAACAAAAATGATGGAGATCAATTTATCTGAGGTTTGTCATCTAAAATAAAATGTACATTTGATCATTAACCCAAAGACATTTGTGAAGTCCTGCATGCTTGGTATTTTTTCTTTTTGCTGTTGCCCTATTAAAATGGCATTGTTTACAAATACCAGATAGATAGATAGATAGATAGATAGATAGATAGATAGATAGATAGAGATAGATAGATAGATAGATAGATAGATAGATAGATAGATAGATAGATAGAGTATAGACTTCATGGTCCATAGACATCTTTTTTTTTAAAAAAAAAACACTCTATCTTATTTTTTAATTGCCTTACGCCATTTGTGTGAGTTGTGTCTTCAGTCTTCACAGGTGCTCCTGTCAGAGTATTTTATGACTTTTTGTAAAACTATCCAGGAAAAAAAAAGAGAGGAAAGAAACCAGTTGTTATCAAGGCATAGGTATAATAATCATCCAAACAAACTGATGGAGAATGCCACCAGGAGTTGCAGTTTCTGTATACCTGTGACAACCCATATTTTTAGATTAGGAGGAAGAAATCAACTCCATTTTTCAAAGATCCTCCCATTGTGGAGAACACTATTACTGGAGATGCTGTAGCAGCAGCTGTTGTGATATTCTATCTTTAACAACATGATTTACGGAAAAAGATAGCTGGCTAAACTAAAAGAAACAGGGAAGGGATGGAAAAGGAAGGGAACAGAAGGGAACAGAAGGGAAGGAGCTTCAGAAAGAATCAGGGAAGGGGCAGGGAGGGGCTTCTTTTGAAATCTCAGTCCTCAAAATACATATGTTTATGTTCTGCATGCTCTCCATTTATATACAATTTGGAATGGGTGAAAAAAAAATATCAGTGTTGTCCCCAAGTTGATTTCTACCCATGTAGAGAAAGAGGTGGAGGATGTTTCAATTATCTATGGACCATAATATTCATTGCAGGAAATTAAATCTAAGGAATCGCTATCTGCTGTAGTGAGTTCAGAGGCAAATTTACACTGTCAAATCCAGTTCATTGTGGGCAGCTCAATTTCAGGTTACTTTTTTATTTCCTGATCAATATCAAACACTTTCTGGCATCAGTGTCAGATTTTCTACAATAATTCTGCTTGCTTGGCAATTCAAGAACATTAGTTGCACTATCGTCTGATTTAATTCAAAGTTTTATTATATTTTGTTTTGGCTGGCTGTAGACCATGCTACTAATGTTGTTTATGTTATTAAAATACTTAACATACTTATTAACATACTTAAGATTTTCCTTAAGGAAAAGAAAAGAAAAAACCTCCTTAAACTAACCTTTTAAGCTTTGTCCCCAGATTTTATCTGAAATCTAAAGCTTAGAGACTTACTTTGTAGCAAAAATAAGGAATGATACAGAATAATGGCTCTGAGATTCAGTAGTACTACAGATGCTACATTTGAGTTGCAAACATCTTGATGAACACTAGATGGCACCAGAAGTCAGGCGTTGCTGCCCTATAGTGTCCGCTAAAAACATTTGCAATGGGCACAGGGATGACAATTCAAATCTAATGCAAGTAAGAAGAAAACAAAATCTACAATTTTGTTGCTTACCCCAGGCAACCTAAAAGGGCAAGGAATGTTTCCTTGAAGTCTTGAGTTATGGAGATAGAAAAAAGAAGGACAGAAATACTGTTCTTTCAATATGAGGTGGGCCAGTGAGGACAGACTAAGAATATTTATCTTCCAACGAGAAGAAAGCACAACAGAGATAAAGAGGAGTCCCAAGAGGGAGTCCTTTGCTCACTGTGTCAGTCTCTGGTATTCCTAATGATTTATAGGATAAAAAGTACAAAAAGTACATGTTTCCGAAATGACATTTCCAATAATGTTGGCACATACATTTTTGGTTATCTAACGGTGATAATTGCTCTACCCAAACAGTGCTTTAAAATCTTAGTACTTCCAGAGGTGGGATTCACACAATATACCTACCAGTTTGCCCAACATCGAAAATATGAGCATACACACCTTCCGCTCATGCACCCAGGCTTGCCCATCTCTGTGCATGCACCCGGCCTCAAAAATGTGCCTAAATAGGATAGCATAAAGCCAGATTTCTGCTACCAGTTCGCTTGAACCGGTCCGAACCAGCCGAATACCACCTCTGGGTAATTCTCCAGCCAATACTGGTGTTTTTCAAGGACAGATGTACTACTACCCATAGAATAGGCAGCAAAACGAAATATAGATATTAACAGCTTAGCGGTGTTATTATTCTCTTGCCGTTTCTCATTTTCATTGTGTGAAACTGAAAACAAATACCGAATATGAAAGGCATCGTTGTACTTCTAGCCCAGGGATCTGCAACCTTAAACACTCAAAGAGCCATTTGGACCTGTTTCCTACAGAAAAGAAAACACCAGGAGCCACAAAACCCTTCCCGTGCCTGACTATTTCTTGAGCGGCCACAAAACTAGCATATGTAGTTGAATTAAAGATTCTGTTTTCTTTTGAAACTTTTCTTTTCTTGGATTTATCCATGGTTGGCCTACCCGGGTTGAAAAGCTCAATAAATCGCATGCCGGTGGGTGTTGCACATTGGCGGTTGTGAAACATATTTTGAGTGACAGAGAGCCACAGCAGAGGGGTGAAAGAGCCACATACGGCTCCAGAGTCGCAGGTTGCTGACCCCTGTTCTAGCCAATAGATACAATATGTCAAGTTTGGATGTCTCACCTTGGCAGGTAAACATGCCAAGCTCTTCCAACTAGAGTGGAGACTTGAAGGGCAAGCCAGCTTTGTCTGTTTGAAACACAAAGGACATCTGAAGGCACTTCACAGCCAAGCAAGGTGACTTCTCTCAATGCTGCATTGTAATTCAGCATTTGCAGTCTTGCCAAGATTGGGTTGAGCAAATACTCCCTTTTAGATATTTAATTGATTCTGGCCAAAACACATTTGATGTATTTTTCACCTACGATCACGTTAGCATCACTGTTGGAAACATTGTGCAAAAAAGAACAAAGAAGCTCAAAGGCTCCAACTGTAATTTAGGATTGATGCTTTGGTCAGCATCAATACAGCGAAGAGAATGGGCAGTCTAGTTAATGGCCCACCCTAATTAATTCCTTGGGGAATCATGGAGGTTTGATTGTTGCTGGACAGCCAAGCTCCATTCTAGAAATTGGGTGGACAAATTGGACTCCCTTGGTCATTTTAAAACTTTCTCCCAGGAATCAACCCATTGGAACCCTTGCAAAAATTTAACGATAAGATTGAGCTGGCAGCTGCATTTAGCCTTTCAAGGTTGGGTCAAATTGAGAATTTTTTAATGGGGCAATTTATTAGTCTATGGGACATATTTCCCCCATTTGTTCGGCCATGTCTGGTAATAAAAAGTACATAGCAGTGGTCAGAATTGCTGTCAAAAAAATCAGCAACTTCGTTTGTTAGATTTATGGGTCAATAGTAATCCACACACACACACATACTCACACACACACACACACACACACACACAAACGGATTCAAAATTAGACTGATTCCAAAGAATCCCAGCTACATCAGGATGTCATTCAATGGGATAAAAAGTTGTAGACTTAAAATATTACTAAGATTGAAGTCAGACATTAAATTATTTGTTTTTCCTTTAGTTTCCTTTAGTCTTGTTCATTGTTTTTGTAAACAGTCTACAATTTGTAGGCCTTAATGTTCTCAAAATATACATTTTTTTTTAAATATCAGGGTCAAAATGAGAGAGGGGGAGGGAGGGGGAGAGAGAGAAAGAGAGAGAAGATTAGATGGATAGATAGATAGATAGATAGATAGATAGATAGATAGATAGATAGATAGATAGATAGATAGATAGATAGATGGATGGATGATAGGTAGATGATGGATGGAGAGAGATGATAGATGGATGGAGAGAGAGAGATGATAGATGGATGGATGGATGGATGGATGGATGGATGGATGGATAGATAGATGATAGATAGATAGATGATGGATGGAGAGAGATGATAGATGGATGGAGAGAGAGAGATGATAGATAGATGGATGGATAGGTAGGTAGGTAGATGATAGATAGATAGATAGATAGATAGATAGATAGATAGATAGATAGATAGATAGAGATAGCTAGCTAGGTAGACAGACAGACAGACAGACAGACAGATAGATGATGGATGGAAAGTGATGATAGATAGAATGGTGGTTGCTACCAGTTCACCCTGGATCAGGCAAACTGGTAGCGGCGGCGGTGGAAGGCTCTACCCATTCACCTAGACACTTCTCCACATGCGCAGAAGCATCACGCGTGGGAGCAAAACGGTAGCAAACTAAATTGAAACCCACTACTGGATAGATAGATGATAGGTAGGTAGGTAGGTAGGTAGGCAGGCAGGCAGGCAGGCAGGCAGGCAGGCAGACAGTCCTTGACTTCATTTAATGACTGTTCAAAGTTACAATAACACTGAAAAAGATTTTTTTGTGACTGTTTTTCCAGTGCGCAGTGTCCCCAAAGTCAGGTAATCAAAATCAGACCCTTGGCCACGGACTCATATTTCTGACGGTTGCAGTGTCGCGAGGTCAGGTGATCCCCTTTTGTGACCTTCTGACAAGCAAAGTCAACGGGGAAACCAGATTCACTTAACAACCTTATCACTAACTTAACAACTGCAGTGATTCACTTAACAACTCTGGCACAAAAAGTCATAAAACTTGAGCAAAATTCACTTAATACATGTTTCACTTGGCAACAAAAGTTTTGGGCTCAGTTGTGTTCAACTGAGGACTACCTATACACGTATGCCAGTGGTGAGGTGCTCCCGGTTTGGTCTGGTTCTTGCAAACTGGTAGTAATGGTAGCGGGAGGCTCCGCCCACCCACCCAGATGTCATCATGGGCGATCTGCACATGTGCAGAAGCTCCCATTGCAAACTGGTAGTAAAGGTACTGTATTTTTTGGAGTGTAAGATGCACCGGAGTATAAGACGCACCTTAGTTTTTGGGGAGAAAAATAAGAAAAAAGCTGATTGGCAGGTGGATCAGCCTCCTGGAATACCCCCAATCAGCTGTTCCCAAAGATGAATTTTAGCAACAGGTTCCTTAGTTGTGAGCTATGTGCCTTGCTTTTTTTTTTTTTTTTTTTTTTTTGCTTTTTTTTCTGCCTCTGAAACTTCTGAAACTCCATTTCAGAAAAAAACTTTTTTTCCTGCCTCTGAAAGCATCCAAAGCAGAGCTTCAGAAAAAAAGCCCCTGAAGCTCTGTTTGGAGGCTTTTTTCCTGAAGCTCTGTTTGGGGGCTTTTTTTCTGAAGCTTCCTTACTGATGTTTTTTTCAGCTTCTGAAACATCCATTTGAGAAGCTGGGCAGGGCTACATTCGGATATAAGACACACCCAGATTTTCACCCTCTTTTTTGGGGAAAAAAAGTGCATCGTATACTCTGAAAAATACGGTAAGAGGAACCCACCCCTGACGCACACACATATAATGCACACTTGTTCATAATTTCCTTTAGCATCTCTTTGTTGATCATCTTTTACACCGCAAGCTGGCCAGATGCTTTTAGAATGAAATATACCTTTCAGTAAATTATTGACAAACATCTGATGCTGGGTAAGGGATATTAAATCTTTGCTTGGGAAAGAAAGAGTGGTATGATTCCACCCCCCTCTCTCAATTTCTACAGATTTTAATTGGGACGGGAAGAGGTAATAAGGGTAGAAATCACTTTTTTGCTCTCTCTCTCTCTCTCTCTCTCTCTCTCTCTCTATTTCTGCTGTTCTTCAATGGCAGAGATATCGCTCTGTGCTTTTTCACAGTATTATCTCACTAATGCAGACATCCCTGACTGGAGTTTTCAGAGAAAAAAACCCAAAGGTGGTGTTAAAAGTAAAGACCTGGATAATTTGTTTTGACAAGTTGGTGACTTGGCCCCGTAGAAGTGAAGGTAGAAGGGACTCTGAAGTCAAGTAAGGTTGCTTTTCTTTATAGGCTGGTTGCGCAAATTGGATGTGAGCTGGGCCCAATAATTTCGTCTTCTCTGATTCAGACCAAAACATCCTTCACCATCACAAAATGGCTAAGAAGCTATATCCTCTAGAGCCATGATGACATGTGCCCGAAGTGGCATGTGGAGCCATCTCAGCTGGTACGTGTGCATTGCCCGTTTCTCTTCTGGGTTTCTAGCGCACGATGCTCAGCTGTTTTTTGTGTGCGCGGCAGTGCTGGAGATCGGAAGAGCTGGTCTTCTGTTTTCCATTATGTGCATGCGCTCTGGCTAGCTGATTGTCATGCGTGCATGAGTGCCAGTAACCAAAAGACAAGCTGGCCAGGTCTCATGCGCATGCCAGAAACCAGAAGTTCATTTCCCAGTGTGCACATACCTACTTGGCAGCTTCTCTTCTGGGGTGCATCACTGCTCTAGAGCCATATTACCACCGTTGAGTAGCAGTTATGATTACTTAATCCCGATTTTCTGGATTCTGCCAAGCAATCTACCAGATTGTGATTTGGAAAAGAGTCTTTTAAATACTGGTGGTAAATAATCCATGGACAATCACTTATTTTCTCTCTGGACTTGATGGAATCATTCCAAACCCCTCTGTAGCACAGTTTCTTTTTCTTTCTGCTTTGATCTGATGCTATGTATGTATGTATGTATGTATGTATGTATGTATGTATGTATGTATTGTATGTATGTATGTATTTATGGAACTCGGCATGCCACTTCCACTATCGGCATGGTGAAACCTCCTCCTAAGTCATCCCAAAGGTGCTTTTTTCAAGAGGCAACTGGACATTCTGGTTTTTCTTTGAAGACGTGTCGCTTCTCATCCAAGAAGCTTCTTCAGCTCTGACTGGATGGTGGGGGAATGGAAGGATTTATACTCCTTGCAGACAGCTTGACATTTGCATTCTTTTAGTGGGTCACTAAGGTCACCTGGAGGTTTATCTGTGTCATCAGGGTCACCTGAGTGGTGACCCTGATGACACAGCTCTATTCCTTCCAGCTCTATTCTATTCTAAATTCTAAACCCAAGTCTTCCTGGAAAAATCAGTTGAGGATTAATGAGTGGTCTTCTTTGCAATGATCTTCCTCTTCAACTTTGCTCCTGAGAGTCCTAGCAATGCTTCTTAATGGCCATGAATACAATTATGCATATAATTCTGGAGAAATGAAGGGTAATGGCCAAAGCATCTCTTTCTTCTTTCATTGGAAGGAAACCCAAGGAAAAGTAGTCTTTAATGGTCTTTTGAGAGTTTGGTAGGTGGATTTCGAGCAAACCAGAGTTACATTGCATATACTTTCTCTCAGTGAAGGAATGTATTTATATTAATTCCCCCTGAATGATAGAGAAATGATGGCTTCCTTCGTTCAGCTATTTTTTATGAAAAATATGGTGATTGATCGGTTACACACTCCAGAGGGCTAAAAGACAAACAGCTGGTAATTCAGTTCTGAATACCTTTATTTTGCTGTCAGGAACAGCTTGAAGTTTCATTGGCAGCATCCTCTTCCTTTTTATTTGCTTTCCTCTTAAGGTTTCCTAGACATCTGAAGTTGTGACAATTGCTTTTCATACCACATTTTTTAACCTGCACTATAGATGAGACCTGACTCAATGACTAGAGCTGTGCAAAACTTTCATTGGAAGATTTAGGGGAGAGAGGACTTCATCCAATCACCTTGTCAGCTTTACTCATCACTTCTACGAATCTCCAAATTGATTCTTTTTTTTTCCATAATTTTTTTCTTTTTTCTTTTATACGTCTCATTTCATGACCGTTTTGATTCCTCAGTTTCATACATTTCTTTTTTTTAATTTTTTTTATTTTTATTATAACACAATATGACAAACACCAAACACACACACACATATAGTCATCTAATATTTACATTCTCCCCCAATTTCCTTTATACTATTTCATTTTCTTTTTGTCCCTTCCTCTTTTAATTACATTATACTTCTTAACAATCATATTGATTTTATACATTCTATACATTATCATATTCGTTCTTTCCATTTTCAAATTCACCCCTATTTTTTATTATCCATTATTTCTAGTCTCTAGCCACTTATACCATTTATTCCAGATTATATGATATTCTGTAACTTCCTTTTCTTTGAGCTCTTTTGTTAATTTGTCCATCTTGGCACATTCTAGGTTTTTTTTTTTTTATCAATTCTTCTTCTGTTGGTATGTTTTTCTTTTTCCAATTTTGTGCGGGGTTTCATACATTTCAATATACATTTCAATAAACATCGCAATATTATTCTTAATAATTACCATCCGTTTTCATTTTTAATTTAACTAACATATAGTTTCTACTGTCATCTTTCAACTCTAAACCTTCTCCAAATTCTATCATACTTCATATCATCTTAATATCTATTTTTACCATTTCCCCCCTCATATTTCCTTCTATTTTAGCCCTCTTTTTTTCCCTCTCCCTTATAATTCTAATAATCAAAGACGTGATCTTTCCTTTCTTCATTATTCAATATTCCAATATATCAATCATAATCTTTCTCTAGTTTTTCTTTAGTAATCACATTATTTTTTCTATATAATATTTTCTCTAATCCTTCATTTCTTATATTCATTATGTTATTACGTTCCTAACATATATTCAAAAATATTTTTTATCTCTTACACCACATATAAACAATTATCCAAGTTATATGGTTCTAATATCCATGCACATTATTAAAATACTTTCATAAAATGTTTTGCTTCACACTCCTCTTCTTTTCATTCTCCTTTATCCCACATCTTTCACCCTCATCCAAATTTTTAATCTTTTTTTTTTAGGTTGCCTCCCATTAAAATACTTCCATAAAATGTTTTGCTTCACACACCTCTTCTTTTCATTCTCCTTTATCCCACAACTTTCACCCTCATCCAAATTTTTAATCTTCTTTTTTTTTTAGGTTGCCTCCCATACCCTTCTTTTAGGTCATTTAAGAGCCTTGGTGGCGCAGCAGACTAAAGTGTGTTAACTAGCACCAGCTGACTGCAATTACTGCAAGTTCGAATCTCACCAGGCTCAAGGTTGACTCAGCCTTCCATCCTTTCGAGGTAGGTAAAATGAGGACCCGGATTGTGGCGGCAATAAACTGACTTTGTATAAAAAAGAACACCACTTGTGGGGGGGGGGGAGGCAAAAGCCTTACTAAGCAGGTATATACAAAAGTATGAAGGCTATTGCTTAACGCATTGTAAGCCACCCTGAGTCTCCGGAGAAGGGCGGCATATAAATTGAACTAATAAATAAATAATTTATTCCATGTGCTTTTAGATCAATGTTCTGACTATGACTTCTAAATTTCTCTCCCCTCATCCTTTCCCTCTGTTGCTTTGTTCTAAGACTACTTATTCTAGCTCCTTTTTCTTCTCCCCCGCTACCTTCCTGTTTCTCCCATATCCTTTTCACATCTTCTAAGATATTTTCCTTTTCTTCTATGAATCTCCAAATTGATTCTATGGGGCAAATCTGGTGTATTTGCTGACCTGATGGACTTTTGTGCATACCCAGGTATGCTTTTCATCAGATTGATTCAACAGCCAAAATTAAATCAAGTTCACTTGTCGAATCAATATTTTGAAACGACTTGGCTCAGAACTGAATTGACAGTTTCAGAGCAAACTACTTTTTCTTTTCAAACATCGCTTTGGCCACTTCACAGTTTACTGCTTCCCGATTTTTCTATTTCACTTCGGGTGCCTCTTCTCCACTGCCACCATATTTTAGCTGCTATGTGTCATTTTAGCTAAAGAAGCTCATGTCAATTTATAAATTAAGCAAGTGAACCAAATTAGAGGCTGACTGTGGGTATCAGCATAAAGGGAAGAAGATTGAACATGCTTTTTTTGTCACTGGTCACTTACCCACAAAGAAATCCACTCCCCTTTAAAAGGACCAACTGACTGGTTCAACATGCTTCAAGTCATACTGAGATGTTTCTTAAATGATAGATGGATATTCCAATCCTAAGTAAGCAACCAGTGTGGTGTTCTAATAAGTTTGCCAATTAATTCTCTATCGTGAATTAACTTATCCTTCAGAAATCATGTTATTTGATGTTTCATCTCGTGTGTAATTTTGCTCTTGTGTGCCATTTGGAGTAACCAAAAATCTACAGTATAATTTCGCAACCACTACCTCTTTTTAAAGTACTTCGTTTTATTTTTACGATCCAGTAATCCCTGGCTTTGGGGTGGGGTTGGGGCAACTAATTTGAGTTGAGCGTTTTCTGGCTGGATGCCCTTCCTGATAACTACAGGGAATTCACAGCAGATATTTTCTCCTTGTGCCCTGAGAGAGAGAGAAAAAAACATCTGTTGGTACCTCGGATTGAACTCTCAACCTTCCAAGTGGGAGGCGAGAGTCTTCACCTCTAAGCCACCTCTTTTAAAGTATTTTATTGTTTTTTTTTTTTCATCAGCAGATGAAGAGGTATTAACAGCAATAAATACAGGCAGGTTTTCCCCCCTCACAATAATAAGTGAAAGAAAGCTAAATCTGTTGTGGCCTGCCTTCGGATCTGGCAGCAGATTCGGACAGTGAGAAGGTTGGGGAGGAACATGGGCCAATCCTGGAGTCTGGAGAAGGCTCTGATGAGTGCTCTGCATTGGAGGCAGAGATGGGGCCAGGGCCATCTGACAGTTGTCAGCTGCCTTTGGCGTCAGACATCAGTGGGGCAGAAGAACAGCTGGAGCCTGTTCCCAGTGTGTGCATGTGCAGAGCTGCCAGGAGAAGGGAACAGCTAAGGAACAAGGGTTGACTCAGGAGTAAAGCCACAGGTGGATGGTGAATGGCCTCTCCCATAGGGAATAAAGAGGAGTGACGGAGAGGGGAGTTTGCAGGAGACAATTAGTTCATTTGGGTGAAGATCTGTTCCTGCATTCTTGCCAAGTATTGTCTGTTACAGTATGGAGTCTAAAAGATATCGGCCTGGCCACTCTCCCTGATAAAGGTTGGTAATTGTGAACTATCTTAAAAGACTGTGGGAGAGGAAAGACTTTACTGAAGAGGAATTCATTGTAAATTAAATAAAAGGAGTTTATTGGAACGAGGACTCAGCTTTGTGCTGCTGGGGAAGCCTAGGTCAGAATAAAACCAAAAATTAGTATGCACATATGTTACTGTATGTGTGTACCTTCTTAAGGACAAACCCACCTCTTTTAAAAAGATGCCCATTCAATGCATCTTCATCACCAAGCCTACCAACCCCCAAGGACTTTCAGTTGTCAGTAGAAACATAACAGGCAATTCTCCCCTTCTGAAAAGGGCATCGTTGGCTTTCTGTGAAATTCCTGCCCTTCTCAATGGTGGGAGCAGAAGAAGTGAAAATATGCATTCCTAAGTAGGCCTGGGAACTCCTGGCATCTGCTGACTGAAAACAAGTTGGGGAGAGTTCCCTCATCCTTGAACAAACCTTAAATTATGTAGCCGTTCATTGCCAGAATTAGCTCTCCCATGCTGCCCTTTTCAGGGAGAGGCGCTGTGGATGGACTGAACAATCCCTGAATTATGGTACAATGAGACAGACCTCCTAACGCGTCACATGCATAGAGAAGAAGACAACAAAGGACAGCTTAAGTTCTTGGCATTTTAAAGGAGGCGATCAAGAGCCCCTTTGAATTCTCTGCTTCACTTCATTTCCATTTATTTATTTATTTTGGGTTGCCAAACTGACAAAGCATCCCATTCATGGGTCAGCCATCTCCTTTATAGATGCAGCGGTGTTAATAACAAGCTGACTCTGCAGATGCTACCATTTCGAAACACGAATGCAATGAACTGCCTGGCCTCCTTCGTCGTCAGGAAAATCGTGACGCGATGCCTTCTTTGGGCTAATGGAATCGCACAGCTTTACTGACGGGAGAATAGGCTGATGCGATCTCCAGGGGCTGGATCATTTATTCAGCCGCAGCCTCAGCTTCTTTAGGTCAGATGGGTAAATGGATTTAAATCAATCTTTCATTTGTAATTATCGCTGCAATCTGTAATTAGCTATGGCTATTATTTTCTATAATGTCCTTTGCTGGTTATTTGTGTCAACATTAGAAGAGATTCTTAAATAAGGAAACTGACAATAGAAGAGCACTCCGTTAATTCTTTCCAGAGTTGCAAAGTATAAGGAAGGTTTAAATATTACTGGCTTAAAGGAGCTTATCCAACAAGCAGTGTTACCTGTATATCAATTTAGTCTGCGTCTTCATTTTATATGACAAATAGAAGACTTTCTTCTGTAAATTAGGGTAAATGCCCATGGCTGCTTCATTTCCTTAGTTATTATTCTTTAGGTTTCTTTACAGTTTATATATCTTTTTTTTCTTCTTAGCCAAAAAAGGCTAATACAATCCTTGGTTGTACAAACAGAGGCATAGACTCAAAATCATGTGAAGTATTAGTACCGCATTATAAAGCCTTAGTAACACCTGGAATATTGTATCCAGTTCTGGGCACCACGTTACAAAAAAAAAAAAAAAAAAAAAAAAAAAGGTGCTGAGATTTTAGAAAAAGTGCAAAGAAGAGCAATTAAGATGATTAAAAGCCTGGAGACTAAAACATATGAAGAACGGTTGCCGGATTTGGATTTGACTAGTCTATAGAAAAAGAAGGACTGGGGGAACATAATAGGAATATTACAGTATTTGAGAGGTTGCCACAAAGAGGAGGGGATCAACCTATTTTCCAAAGCGCCAGAAGGAAAGACAAAAAAAACAATGGATGGAAACTAATCAAGGAGAGAAGCAACCTAGAACTTAGTTCTCCTAGAACTAAGGAGAAATTTCCTAACAGTGAGGACATTTAACCAGTGGCAAAACTTGCCCGACTATCTAAAATGTACCCAGGACTTTCTCCAAACTGTTGGAAGTGTGGGGAGATAGGTACTTATTTTCATGTATGGTGGACTTGCCCTAAGGCAATTGAATTTTGGAAATCTATAGAGAGGTGGATATTATAAATTACGGGATATAAACTACAATTGAAACCAGAGTATTATCTATTAAATATTAGGCCAGATAAGATAGGCACAAATATATGGTGTTTGAGTATATATATCACAACCGCAGCAAGAATATGTTTTGCTCAACATTGGAAGGGGAAAGACCTGCCGGCTGAAGATTTGATTTGGGGGAAAATCATTGAATATGCAGAAGCTGACAGGTTAACAAAAATTTTGAGAGATCAAAAGGACTCTGTATACTTCCAATGCTGGGACCAATGGTATACCTGGTTGAATAATAAAATTAAAAAAGGACAAGGTTAATGTGATTTTATTTTTCATTTGTAAATTTTTATTGAAGTTAATATACTGTGTAAAGTTCCCGTCACGATCTTTATGATATGTCCTTATAAGGACATCTGCCGGGCATTGGCCAAATCCACTGGCGGGAGATTCAAATCGCTGTCTATGGGCGGTGCGACTGCTGGAGCGAATATAAGGAGAGCTCCGGCAGTGCAGCGCCAGTCTTATTCTCACTCTCAATAAAGTGCTGAATGGACCTGAGCTGGTCGCGTCTTTGTTCCTGAGCCTAATCTAACACTTTATGTGAATAATTATTTTGTTGTAATGAAATAAATAAATTAAAAATTAAAAAAAAAAGTTGTGGGTGCTCCATCACTGGAAGTTTTTAGGAAGAGGCTGGACAGTCACTTGTCTGAAATGGTATAGGGTCTCCTGCTTGAGTAGAGAGTTGGACTAGAAAACCTCCAAGGTCCCTTCCAGTTCTATTCTGATTGATTGATCTAATAAACATGGAAAGCCTAGACCCTAAAGCAAGTGTTAGTTATTGCTTATTGATATTATTAGTGAATAATATCCTCTATAAGATTCACAGACACTGAGGTCCCTATAGTTTTCTTGGCACCATTTTGTAGAAGTTGCTAAAGAGATTCTCAGTCATCCCGGTCACAATTGTCCCAAAGGTGCTTTTTCAAGAGGCAACTGGATTTCCTTTGTTTTTTCTTGAAGAATATTTTGCTTCTCATCCAAGAAGCTTTTTCAGTTCTGACTGAATGGTGGTGAATGGAAGGATTTACTGTATATTCCTTGCAGTCATCTGGTCATTAGCTCCCTGAAAGTTGGTCATTAGCTCTCTGAGGATTTTTGGGGCTACCTGCTGGTTTATCTGTGCCCTTGAATCAGAATTCAAGAACCTTCTTGGAATTGCTGAAAGGGAGTGGTTTTTAGAAGTGGTTTACCGATGCCTCCTTCCTAGGGCTGAGAGAGAACGATTGACCCAAGTTCACCCAGCTACTTCATGCCCAGGCTAAGACTAGAACTCATGGTCCCTAGTTTCCTAGCATAGTGCCTTCACAGCAAACCAAACTGATTACTTGTGAGGTTACTGTAGCATTAATTGTACTGTTGTGGCCCGTCAGCTCCTTGCCCCTCCAGCACCCGAATCAGAGGAGGAGGAAGAGGAAGAGTCAGGGTCAGCATCAAGGCAATCTGAGAGCTCCGAGGGGGAAGAGGGAATGGAGCTGGCTGAGAGAGAGACAGAACCTGGGCCATCCATCAGCCCTCAGATGGAGAGTCAACAGCCCCAAGGTCTGGAGGTGGCTGATGAGGAAGAGGAGGAACAGCTGGGTCCAGTGCCTGACACTCAGAAGTGCAGAAGGCAGAGAAGAGGAGAGCAGTGGAAATTTGTCAGTCGATCCTTGGGACAGAAGAGCCACTGCTGCTAGCGAGGCCCCACTCTAGCTCTGGGGATAAAAGGCAGGGAGTGGAGATGAATAGATGTGGCAGACAACTATTCATCTTCCAGCCGGATGGATTTGTTAGCCTGCATTGAAGGAGAAACTTTTCGCTGGGGCTGTCGGCACTCGTAATAAAGGCATCTTTTGAATTCACTTCAGAGGGTTTGTCGTGTTTGGGGAGCTAGGTCAGGCATACCTCCCACCAACACACACACACACCCCGCAAGAAACTAGCATGATAATCTTGGCAAAAACAAAAGAAACAAAAACCCGACAACTATCTCCTCCGAATTGATTCAGAGAGTCACTATGCTGCTTTAGTAAAATTCTCATCACTTTTTTATATCAAGAAGAGCCGTGTGCTTGAACAGCTTGGCATTATGCGAACTTCAATGTATCTGCCCCAGAAAGCAATGCCAGATAAGATTTGCATTCTGTATCCAGGCACAGAGGACAAAAATGAAGAACAAGATGAGGGATGTTCAGTCAACAATTTTCAAAGATTTCGGCAACCACTGTGACTTTGAGTAGCCACAGCCGTTTTCCAATGCTGGGTAAATACTGTATTTTATCTCTGTGCTTTTGGATAGAGGAAGCTATTGTATTTCCTGCTGCCCAAACAGAACTGCATGAAACTCTCTCTTGTTAGAACAAAACGTCATCCTTCTACTGTGGCTTTTGTCAGGATAAGCAGGTGGCAGGTAAATATGAATTGTGTACCTAAGGAAGAGTTTTGTAAATGCTGGCTTGAAGTCCAAGGCTTGACCGAAAACATCATCTTGAGTGTATGATTACTGTTTTCCTTTCAAAGATCAAATGTGTTCTACAGAATTCCCCAGGGGTTTGCATGTAGAGACAGTGTATAGGTAAATATAGTGATAGATGTAATAACAATACATTTTTATTATTATTATAACCAAAGGTCTGAACTGTAGAAACACAACAAAAAACTTCAAACTGCAACAAGGTTACCAACAATTATATTATATTACAATATTCAAATGTTTACAACCGTTAGAAGGCTGTAAAACTTTTAGAAATAATTAAATAATTGGAACAAGTTCATGCATAGACTAGATTATAATTATTGGCCTCCTTCTGATACTTGGATAATTCACTTTCACTGCTGCTGGAGTTAGAGATAGAGATAGATGCAAATTATTGACAAAGCCAGCCCCAGAGATAATTTAGAATAGAATAGAATAGAATAGAATAGAATAGAATAGAATAGAATAGAATAGAATAGAATAGAATAGAATAGAATAGAATAGAATTCTTTATTGGCCAAGTGTGATTGGACACACAAGAAATTTGCCTTGGTGCATATGCTCTCAGTGTACATAAAAGAAAAGATACATTTGTTAAGAATCGTAAGGTATAACACTTAATGATAGTCATAGGGAACAAATAAGCAATCAAATCATACTAGGAAACAGTCAATATAAATCTTAAGGATACCAGCAACAAGGTTACAGTCATATAATCATAAGTGGGAGGAGATGGGTTATAGGAACAATGAGAAGATAGTGAATAGCCTGACAGTGTTGAGGGAATTATTTGTTTAGCAGAGTGATGGTGTTTGGGGAAAAACTGTCCTTGTGTCTAGTTGTTCTGGTGTGCAGTACTCTATAGCGTCATTTTGAGGGTAGGAGTTGAAACAATTTGTGTCCAAGATGGGAGAGATCTGTAAATATTTTCACAGCCCTCTTTTTGACTCATGCAGTATACAGGTCCTCAATGGGAGGCAGGTTGGTAGCCATTGCTTTTTCTGCAATTATCCTCTGAAGTCTGTGTCTGTCTTGTTGGGTTGCAGAACCAAACCAGACAGTTATGGAGATGCAGATGACAGACTCAATGATTCCTCTGTAGAATTGATCAGCAGCTCCTTGGGCAGTTTGAGCTTTTTGAGTTGGTACAGAAAGAACATTCTTTGTTGTGCTTTTTTGATGACGTTTTTGATGTTAGGTGTCCATTTTAGGTCTTGAGATATGGTAGAACCTAGAAATTTGAAGGTCTCTACTGTTGATACTATGTTGTCTAGTATTATAAGAGGTGGTAGTATGGGAGGGTTTCTCCTTAAGTCCACCACCATTACTATGGTTTTGAGCGTTTCAGTTCCAGATTGTTCTGGTTGCACCACGAGGCTAGTTGTTCAACCTCCCATCTGTATTCATTTTTTTACATAAATTGCATTAAAACATGCCATGAGTTGCCATTTTCTAAACACTTCTTTACTCATTGAATGCATGACCTTTCAGCATACTTAAATATAATAACATTCTTTTTTTTCCCTGGGAAAATAAGTAAATATCAACCCACAAATGTTTTGTGATTAGCTTATGGGTCATGACTTTTTGATACAATCTGTACAAACATTTCAAAAGCACCAGAGGGCAGGATAAGTAGTAATTGGGTGGAAGAGCGTTAAGGAGAGATACAACCTAGAAGTATTTGTTTATTATTTATTTATTATTTTATTAGTTCAATTTATATGCCGCCCTCCTCCGAAGATTCAGGGCGACTTATAATAAACTTATAGCAATAGCCTTCATTCTTTTGTATATACCTGCTTATTAGGGCTCTTGCCCCCCCCCCCCCCATAAGTGATGTTTCTACAAAGTCAGCTTATTGCCCCCACAATCCCGGTCTTCAATTTACCTACCTTGGAAGGATGGAAGGCTGAGTCAACCTTGAGCCTGGTGAGATTTGAACTCACACTAATTCCAGGCAGCTGGCAGCTAAGTGCTACATAACAGCACTTAGTCCACTGTGCCACCAAGTAAGGAGAAATGTCTGACAGTGAAAACAATTAATCAATGGAACAGCTTGCCTCCCAGAGTTGCGAGTACTCCATCATTGAAGGTTTCCCAAAATAGACTGGACAACCATTTGACTGGGATCATATAAGGTATCCTGCCTTGACCATGGGGTTGGACTAGAAGACCTCTGAGGTCCCTTCCAGCTCTATGATTTTATGTTCTATGTTCTGTATATAAATACAGATCCATCCTTTACTTATATCTTAAGTAGAAGCTGACCAATTAAATCTATGTTGTTTGTAAAGGAGAAGTTTGATAGTTCAAGCATTATTCACCTGCCTACACTGAGGTGTTTAGAATACTTTCCATACATAGAATAACAGAGTTGGAAGGGACCTTGGAGGTCTTCTAGTCCAACCCCCTGCTTAGGCAGGAAACCCTACACTACTTCAGACAAAAGGTTATCCAACATCTTCTTAAAAACTTCCGGTGTTGGAGCATTCATAACTTCTGGAGGCAAGTTGTTCTACTGATTAATTGTTCTCACTGTCAGGAAATTTCTCCTTAGTTCTAAGTTGCTTCTCTCCTTGATTAGTTTCCACCCATTGCTTCTTGTCCTGCTCTCAGGTGCTTTGGAGAATAGTTTGACTCCCTCTTCTTTGTGGCAGTCCCTGAGATATTGGAACACTGCTATAATCTCAGCTCTAGTCCTTCTTTTCATTAAACTAGACCAGTGTTGGTGAATCTTTTCAACACCAAGTGCTGAAACGGGAATGCATGCACATGGGGGGGGGGACTGCCAGAAATCGGAAGAGCATCTCCCTTGCATGCACGTGCGGGAGTGCTGCAAACTAGAAGAGCAGTTCTGTGGCACACATGCATGTGCCGGGAAGCTGAGCTTCCAGTTTCTGGCATGTGCATGCACGCCAGTCACCCAGTCCCCTGGTTTTTGGCATGCATGCACGCACAAAGACCTGCAGCAGGGAACTGCTTTCTGATTTCCAGTGCTCCCATGTGTACGAAGACTAGCTGGCCTGGAAGAGCAACAGACGATGTCTAGGGTGCCCAGAGAGATGCCTCTGCATGCCACTTCCGGCATATATGCCATAGGTTCTCCATTACAGAATTAGACACATCCAGTTCCTGCAACCGTTCTTCATAATGTATTTGGAGAGCCATTACCTTTTTGTCAAATACGAAACTCCCAGACTAAAAACCAAATCACTAGTGACTCAGTCATCGCTAGGCAGTATCATTTTGTTTAGTTTCTCAGTAATTCAGAATAATAACTCTGTTATTTGAGTTCTTTAAAGACCTAAAAAAGAGAGACTTACCTCCCATCTTCTCCATTTCATTGCTTGTTGCAGAGAAGTTCAAGAAAGAACAAAAAAAGAGTATCTTAAACATGTATAGAACATTTGATAACAATTATATTGCTTCCCCCAAGGTTTTGGTGCCTTAGAGGCTACCAACCCATAATATTGAATACACTTATCTCTCAATTTCCTTTGTGTGGCAAAGGATGGATCAAAGTCAAGTCTGTGTGTTAGAGATAACTTACTTTTAAATACCAGAGAAGAAAGCCCTCTGATCTGGCCTCAAGTTGTCAACTGCAAATTGGGAGTCTTGTTGACATTCCTTCTTGTTTGAGATCAATTCCTCCTCTTTGTCTGATCCTGTGTCTTCAGTTCCAGCACTGCCGGAGAATTCAGACTTGTTATAGGATTTTAAGAACTCATTGAGTTCCTTTGTGATATGGTTGAAATGTAGTGTCCCATCTTTTTTCATACCCTGGGCTGTTTGATTGAGTCCAAAGAGAAGAGGATGGGAGGAAGGAATCATTTCAGAACAATTTGAGCTCCTTTGCTAAAATGTGTAAAAGTGGTTCACTCAAGGATATATGATTTTATTTATTTACAAGGGCGTACGCTATTACTAATATTGGCATCTGAAACTAACCTCAATGACAGGCAGGCAGGCAAGCAGAGAAAGAAAGGAAAAGGGATGGGAAGGGGAAGGGGAAGGGGAAGGGCAGGGGCAGGACAGGGGAAGGGAAGGGAAGGGAAGGGAAGGGAAAGGAAAGGAAAGGAAAGGAAAGGAAAGGAAAGGAAAGGAAAGGAAAGGAAAGGAAAGGAAAGGAAAGGAAAGGAAAGGAAAGGAAAGGAAAGGAAAGGAAAGGAAAGGAAAGGAAAGGAAAATAAGAGGGAGGGAGGGAGGGAGGGAGGGAGGGAGGGAAGGAAGGAAGGAAGGAAGGAAGGAAGGAAGGAAGGAAGGAAGGAAGGAAGAAAGAAAGAAAGAAAGAAAGAAAGAAAGAAAGAAAGAAAGAAAGAAAGAAAGAAAGAAAGAAAGAAAGAAAAATTGTGACATACTAAAAAATGGAATCACATCACAGGACAATCCACAGATGAGTTCTAACTTTGGGAGCAAAGACATAAGTCACAGGGTCTGCCTTGTGATGCCACAATCCGTATACACTTCCTCCTTTGCTTCTTCCCTCCATCCTTCTGCATAGCTGTCTGTATTTCTGTTTAAGCATCTAATGTATTCAAGGTATGCTGCATGCACATTGTGCACATTTTTAAAAATCTCCGTGACAACAATTATCTGAGAATTATGCAGGTTAGAAAAGAGAGCTTGTTCAAAGTCATCAACACAAGATTCGGAAACCACTCCGTTAATCAGACTGGTTTAATTTCAGAAGTTAATCTGCAGATCCTGACGTTCATCGCCATGTTTTCCTTACTGTGAAAACAGAAGAGAATTAGAACCGGGGTAAAGTACTTGAAAATTTGGAATGAAGTCACATGAGTTGCAATGATCCCATATATGTTTACTCAGAATCAACCCCACTCTGTTTAGTGAGTTTCAATCCTAGGTAACTTTGCATTATCTTCAGAGGTCGGTTTCATATAATTTTACCACCGGTTCTCAGCATACCGAAAATGTGAGCATGCATGTCTTCCGTGAATGTGCCCAGCCTTCCATGCATGCAGTTTGCTCACATGCACAGCTTGCACGCATGTGCATGGCTTAGAAAATGTGGCTAAATAAGACAGCATAGTGCTGTAGGTCGCCACTACCAAATCACCCAAACCGGCTGAATACCACCACTAATTATCCTGTAATTGCACCTGCTTTTTATGCATCCTTCTGTAAGAGCAGGTGAGCCAAGCAGGAGAGGGTTAACACAGAGAATTGAATTATAGCGCTCATATACTTTCCTAGGTCAGGTATGAGCATGCCTATTTGTGTGGGGTGCCACCCAGTGTTATAAACTTTCACTGCACATTTCCTCTAGTCATCTATTAACACCATTGTTGTGTTTGAAGATACTCTTGGCAACCAACTTTCTTCTAAAGATGTTAAGTTAAAAAATGATCATCCTTTCCTTCATTATTTCCACATAATTAGTAAGCATCAAATAGTAGGAGTAAAAATATGTGGATAGCTTTGATTTGGTAAAATTCTATGGGAACCAATCCTTCGGAGCAACTCATAGTTTCTTTTTTCTGTTTAGCAACGAACATGTGTGTATATTGGATCATTATGTGATCTCCTTGTGTTCTTTCTGGGTACAGCAGTGGATCTAGCATTGTAAGAAGGCTGACATCTACTGCTTACTTCACCAGTTATGGTGCTTGACCAGGATGAAGATACAATCCTGAACTCGTTCTGAAATAGGAAATAGAGACCCCATAAATGATTGATTGTCATTCAGACCTTAATCCTGTTTTTCCTTAACATTTTCCCATAATTAAAACTCCCTTTTACAACCCTGGAATCCAGAGGTGGGTTTCAGCAGGTTCTGTCCAGTTCAGGAGAACCGATAGTGGAAATTTTGAATAGTTTGGAGAACTGGTAGTAAAAATTCTGACTGGCCCCTCCCCCATCTATTCTCTGCCTCCCAAGTCCTAGCTGATCAGGAGGAAATGGAGATTTTACAGTATCCTTCCCCTGCCTTGCCCACCAAGCCATGCCACGTCTACCAAGCCATGCCACGTCCACCAAGCCACACCCACAGAACCAGTAGTAAAAAAAATTGAAACCCATCACTGCTGTAATCCCTTAATTCGGGGTAGAGTTGGGGCAACTGGATGGAGCTGAGCATTTACTGGCCGGATGCCCTTCCTGATGCCTACACAGAGTTCACAGGAGATTTTTTTTTTCTTTGCACCCTATGAGAGAAACATTTGCCGCTACCAGGGATTGAACTCTCAACCTTCCGACTGGGAGGTGAGCATCTTCACCACTGAGCCACCACACTGCTCTCTCCCATGATTATTCTATTAAATTTATTGTGAACTGAGTGGGCATTCCTGAAATGATAATATGTTATGGATTTTTTAAATAATGATTTTTAAAAGTAGTTAGTGGGGCTATTTATCTACAAAACTCTGTGACAATTATGTGTGTGGAGTCCTTGGTGCTCTCTGAGCTTATTTGTTTGCTAGAAGATATTTCAGTACCCAACTAGTGATAGTTATCGGTGGGTAATGAAATGTTAACAAGCAAACTTTCAAACTTGAAGAGCACCAAGAACTCAACAGTTCAACCCTGTGTGTGTGCGTGTATGTGTGTGTGTGTGTATGTGTGTGTGTATGTGTACACACACACACACACACACACACTTCTATTGCAACTATTATGTTTTTAATAGAAGTAGTGAGTTTCCTACCAAAATTGGGGAAAAGTAGAAGAGGGAAAGAAAAAAAAAAGTGAAAGAAGCACTTTCTGAGTTTAAGGGGAAAAAAACATTATCGTTTTTTAAATCTTTTCCTTTGGGCGAAATTGAGAAGCCTTATTATTCCTACCTTACAGATGATATCATGGCTAAGGCTGAAAAATAGCGCCTTGCCCGAGGCAACCTAATGAATTCATAAGAGATATAAAACTGGGAGATTTCCAAGTTCTGCCTGTTAGCCAATTTTCTTAGCATTGCCTATAAGAGCAATATACAAGATTCTCTCTTTTTGGAGTAGGAGGGTGGAGGATCTGGAGACTGACCTGACTTTAAATAACATGCCATGGATCCTGGCTCAAAAATAGCAGAACTAACGATAAAGAAATGTGTAGAATACATTTCTACAAAAAAAAAAAAAAAAAAAACAAAACAAAAAAAAAACACAAAATAATACATTTAATTTGACTTTGGTTTCAGTTTACATTCAATTGAAACAGATTAAATGCAGTGGATAAGATTACTCCTCTGTGGTATGGATACTTTTTCCTTTCTGTAACTTCTGTAATTCAGGGGTAACTTCTGAAAATGATCTTAGAACAACCCTCTCCACCCCCCTCCAAAGCTTTCAAAAGTTGCACGTGAATTGAATAAAAGTCTTTGGCTTCCTCCTTCCTTCCTTCCTTCCTTCCTTCCTTCCTTCCTTCCTTCCTTCCTTCCTTCCTTCCTTCCTTCCTTCCTTCCTTCCTTCCTTTTTTCTTCAGGCCTTGCTTTCCCTGTTACATATTTCATTCTTCATTCTAAGGAAATATTCAACCCTCTTTCCATGCCTACTAAGGATTTTAGGCTACTGACCCTGTTATTTTGTGCTAGATTTATCCTATCTGTACTACAAGAATTTTGAAGAGCTCTAGTTGGCAACAAGGTTAGAGTTTTTTCTGTACCTTTCTGGTGATACCTAAGGGGTTTGTCATCCATTGTAGAACCTTTGATGCATAATGTCCCACATAAGTAAAAGTAAATATTCCCCTCGCACATATGTGCTAGTCATTCCCAACTCTAGGGGGCGATGCTCATCTCCGTTTCAAAGCCAAAGAGCCAGCGCTGTTCGAAGACGTCTCCGTTGTCATGTGGCTGGCATGACTAAATGCCAAAGGGGAATGGAACCCTGTTACTTTCCCACCAAAGGTGGTCCCTATTTTTCTACTTGCATTTTTAATGTGCTTTTGAACTGCTAGGTTGGCAGAAGCTGGGACAAGTAATTTTGCATATATATATGGAATCAGGATTCCAGAATACAGGCAGCATTACTCGGAAAAGAAAGAAGAGACAGGAATGGAAAGAGTCATAGAAGAGTGAATGAGGAACAGGAACAGATTGTAGGCAAGAAGAGTCAGTCATGAGAAAAGTAGGATAAAAGAGTTGTTAATATGAGATGCTCCTAAACTTCTCTTTGTTCTTGCTGGTCTGGGAGAGAACAGGAAGATTCCAAGGCAATTCCAGGGCAAAGAAATGTACTCAAATTGTAACTGGTTTGTACTTTAATTGGAAGATAATCCTTCTCACCTCCACCAAATGCAATCATCTCATGGGTTTGCCTAAGTATACTTGGAGAAGGCTACCTTACAAGGTATCTTCATACTTTTGCTCTGGCAATTTAAGCTGAGAACTTATCCAAGACTCTAGTGTGGTTGGCTGGAAAAGTAGAAGCAAGGTCCCCACCCCAAGCTTGACAGACACTTACTGGAGTTGTGTGCTGCTCAGTGGTGGGATTCTACCGGTTTGGACCAGTTCGGTCAGCCGGTAGTTCCCACTTCCTGCCGAGAGTGAACCGGTTCTCTGTTACTGTGAAAGTGGGCCCGTCTGCCCACCCCTGGGTTATACTGGCCTTCATTTCTGCTTCTGAAGCCTAGCTGATCAGGGTGGTAGATTGAATTGGCCCTCCTCGGCTGTTTTCCTTGCTCCTTTCCTTGTTTATAATGCAGAAGTTCAATTTTATGGACAGTGGGCACGCAGGCACAACGCACACGCTCAGCAAACCAGTTATTCAACCGGTAGGATCCCACCTAACCCCTGGTGCTGCTCCATGGATATAGAGGATGATGACTTTGAAGTGTCATGACTTGGGAAAGGCTAAGTTGTTGTCTACTTGTATGCAATGATGCAGAAATAATCTTGCAAGTCATTTACAATGGCTTGGATAATATTTAGCGCTGTTTTCATAGCATGGGTTCTTGAAAGTATGTAAATTTCCTTCGGCGCCCTAGCTACTCAGTACTTACCATGTGTTTTTGCTGCTAATTGTTTCAGAACTATTTATTCATTTAGCACTGAAAATAATTTACATTTGTCAGTGTGGAAGAAATAGTTTTCTTCTTGATTTTCTTAAAGCACAATGTGGCATTTTAAAGCAGTAAGTGTGTTGCGGGAGACACATCTCTTGCCTTTATTCCTGCCTCCTCATTTTTACAGCTACCATAACAGAGCCGAAAACTTCAAAATGACCTCTACTGATACCAAAGACATATAGGAAATTCTAATTGCTTGATTCCATTTAGTGGCTGAATTGATTTTTGCAGCTCAAATTTGGTAACCTTAACCTTCCTTGCTCATGAAAAAAGTAAGGAATCGGGTTGCTGTGTATTTTTTTTTAAAAAAAAAATATTATTATTATCATTCTTGTCACCTCCTCAAATTTCCAAACAAGCGCTGACATTCTGATCTAGCGAATATGTGCTTGGTTTAATAGGAGTAGCAATAAGCAAGATACTTACTGATCAAGACATTCAAGAGCTGAATAAATTATCAGACAAATAGAACCAAGATAGTTGTTTGCTGCTTTGTGCTGGTTGACTTGAGCTGCAGAAGTTAACCCCAGATACCTTAGAGAATAGAGGCCCAATTTATCAAGACCGTGTAAAATAAGATTATAAATGAAACTTGTGTTGACTCAGAAATACCAAAAACGATTATGCTTTGCCACATCCCTGCCAGTGTGCTTGTTTATTCCTGCCCACCCATGTGGCAATATGAAATAATTTCTTTTTCAAAGGGACACTGCCAGTGGTGGGATTCAGCCAGTTCGCACCTATTCGGGAGAACCAGTTGTTAACTTTCTAAGCAGTTCGGAGAACCAGTTGTTGGAAGAAATCTTATTTTGTTTTTTGTTTTTGTTTTTCACTTTACAGGGCTAATCCTGTAAGGAAGGCAGGAAGGAAACGTTCTGGTGTTGTTTCTAGCCTAATCTTTATTGCCCTGTTTACAGAAACTGCCTCTCTGGTTAACTCTTATTACATTGTAACAGCTAAGGTGAAGTGCCCATCGACGTGAGTGACGTTGAGTTGAACACACCCACATGGTCACATGACCACCGAGCTACGCCTACCCAGCTGGTCATTAGGGCAGAGAACCAGTTGTTAAATTATTTGAATCCCACCACTGGACACGGGGTATTCTAATAAGCATATGACTACTACAGGTGTGCAGTCAAATAACTTATGAAGTGTATGAGTAGAATAAGAGGAACTTTTGAGGACCCAGATTGTTGGGGGCGATATGCTGACTCTGAAAACTGCTCAGAGAAGGGTGTAAAAGCACTATGAAGTAGTAAATAAATATAAGTGCTGTTGCTGTTGCTGTTTTCATAACTCAAACCTGTTCAGGTGCAAATGTGTTCTCCAGAATTAGAACATCTGATAAGCTCCAGAGAGACAGTGCTTTCTTAATGATCCATTACGTAAGACTGGATCTTAGCTCCCTCAAATGCCTGTAACATAGAAAATGACTGAATAATATCTAGCATCTCAAAAACAGAAAAAGTAATGCAATTCTAAGGAAGGAAATATTATTTTGAGAGTACTGCAAGTGAATGGCATTATACACCATTACTGTATACACCATTTTATTATTGTAATAGAACCGAGTTGGCGCAGTGGTTAGAGTGCAATACTTCAGGTTACTTCAGCTGACTGCTAGCTGCAGTTCAGCAGATTGAATCTCACTAGGCTCAAGGTTGACTCAGCCTTTCATCCATCCAAGGTGGGTAAAATGAGGACCCAGATTGTTTGGGGCCATATGCTGACTCTGTAAACTGCTTAGAGAGGGTTGTTAAAGCACTATGAAGCAGTATATAAATCTAAGCACTATTTCTTTCTTTTATCTTTGACCAGTGTTGTGTTTTAAATGCTTCACTGCTGTGGGAAAAAGATTAAGATATGATGTAGATCACCCATGTCTTGTAATGCTTGTATGTAAGGATGTCCCGAAGGGGACAGTGTTGGAATTTCCACATTTCCACAGATGGTGGGGATTTAAAAGCGAAACTAATATATTCAGCCTGTTGAAGCTTGACATACCTATTTTTCTGTAGTCCCATTTGGACTACTGTAATGCTCTCTACATGGGGCTCCCCTTGAGGAGCACCTGGAGGCTCCAGCTGGTCCAGAACGCGGCCGCGCAAGTGGTTATGGGAGCGACCTCTTGCGCGACCTCTTGCGCGAGCTGCACTGGCTCCCAGTGGTCTTCCGGGTGCATTTCAAGGTGTTAGTCACCATCTTCAAAAGGCTCCATGGCTTAGGACCGGGATATTTACAAGACCGTATTCTGCCAATGAATATCTCCGACCGCCCGATACGCTCTCACAGAGAGGGCCTCCTCAGGGTGCCGTCGGCCAGACAATGCCGGCAGGCGACCCCCAGGGGGAAAGCATTCTTTGTGAGAACTCCAGCCCTATGGAATGAACTACCCCCGGATATGAGAAAAATTCCTGACCTCCGTGCCTTCCGACGAGCCCTGAATGTTGTTTCATCAAGCCGGTCTGACTTAAATCTGTGTTAAATTTTTAAAAGGGGTTTTAGCAGGGGTTTTAAATTTTATGGCCAAATAGTTTAATTATTTTATTAGTTTTAATTTGCATATGTGATATGTGATTGTTTTAATATGGCTGTAAACCGCCCTGAGTCCCATTCGGGAGAAGGGCAGTATATAAATGCAATAAAACCTTAAACCTTAAACCTGTCTAATTCCATTTTTAAAAGTGAAACATTACACCACTGTAATTCTGAAGTTTGCATTTCAGAAGACTCTGGGGCAGTGGTGGGATTCAAATGATTTGACAACCGGTTCATTCAGAGTCAGGTTGGCTGTTATGGGAGTCGTGGCCCATCTCCATCCTCCAGCTCCACTGCATATGTGGGACGAACCTCTCACGATGGCCAAACTGACTCTGGGTGAACCGGTTGTTCACCATCCCTGCTATCAAAGTAGATCCTGGGTGCTCCGCTGCAATGGAGAAATGGGCAACGGAATGTCCAGCACGAGGGAAGGAGGAGAAGCAAAGAGAAGAAAGAGGGAAAGCGGCCTTCTACTTCCCTCACGCCAGGCCACTCTGTTGCCCGTTTCTCTATTGTAGTGCAGCACCCAGGATCCACTTTGATAGCCGGGTGGGTAATTTAACAACCGGTTCATCAGAATTGGTGGAACCGGCTAAATCCCACCACTCCTCTGAGGCCATTTTAATAAAGGAGCCTGGTAGCCATGGTAGATGGTCCATTCGAACTTGCAGCAAGATGAAATTTCATTCAAATGATGCAACTTGTTGATGCCATCGCTCATGTATAAAAAAATGGCAGGGATTACATGAGACTGGCACATCATTTGACCTGCCTGGAGATGCAAATGCCTGCCACCCCTTTAGGGGTGCTAAGGCATTAGACCACACTGCCTTTTGAAAAATACATAATGGAAGAATGTGCAATGTCTCTCATCTTCCAACATGCAAGTAAAATTGGATCATCAGACCATATAGTAGTAAAATGTATTGTTAGGGCTGCCTTTAAAAGCATTACGTGTGTCTTTTCTGTGCCAGTAATCTTTGGCCAGTCATTCCTATTTGCAAAATATATCATCATTTGATTGCAATCAGGAAATTCCCTAGGTTTTCCTTTTATCACTAGAAAAAGCTCTTTTTTTTTTTTTTTTTGGCTCAAATATCTCCGTATTAATATAAAAAAGCAACAATGATTACAGGAAAATAACCACTTTCCATCCAAGAAAATAAAAATCCCATATCCTGTTCCCATAGATTAAGTTAATGCTGCAGCAATGGGTTTTTATCTGCTAAAACACCAAGCAGGTCAGGCATGTGGGTCAAAGCAATTGCAATTGGAAATCTCTTCAAACAGAGGATATCTACAAAGGGAGAGAGAGAGACTTCAATCAATAGCGACACCAAGATAACGTTTGGGGTTGGTAGGAAAGGGATGGAAATCTGTGCCTTGTAGGTAGCCCAATGAGAGGTCAGCAGCAAGTCACATTGCTAGGGCATGTGACCAGGAACTTCAACCACATGCTGTAAAGAAGGCGCTCCAATGTCAACTGCAAGTGCCAAGGAGAACTGGCTGGGCTCCAAGGCAAACATCTTAGGGAAGCTCTCAATCCGCTAAAGAGCTAATAGGTTCATTTGATGGACCAAAAACCTCTTCTCTGCTGTCCTGAATGTGCAAGCTGATCTTGGGGAGGTGTGGCATGTGCCATGGAAAATCAAGACAATTTCTCTGGTATGAATAATTTGTATCAGATCGACCATTGAGAATCCAAAAGATCTTGAGATGCTTTGCTACGTTTCTTTGCTGCCAACTAATGGTTTGTGCCCAATTCTGGCTGTGATGCTTATCCACAGCCTGCTTTCTCATATTGCTATATTATCTCCTGTCTCCTCTTTCTTAATCTATCTATCTATCTATCTATCTATCTATCTATCTATCTATCTATCTATCTATCTATCTATCTATCTATCATCTCCATCCATCCATCCCTATTTCTATTATTTCTATTTCTGTTTCTATTTCTATTTCTATTTCTATTTCTATTTCTTTCTATTTCTATTTCTACTCCTACTCCTACTCCTACTCCTACTCCTATTTCTATCTATCTATCTATCTATCTATCTATCTATCTATCTATCTATCTATCTATCTATCTATCATCTGTCTATCTATCTATCTATCTATCTATCTATCTATCTATCTATCTCTATCATCTAGCTAGCTAGCTAGCTAGCTCTCACTCATCTATCTATCTCTCACTCATCTATCTATCTTCATCCATCCATCCATCCATCCATCCATCCATCCATCCATCCATCCATATTTCTATTTCTATTTCTATTTCTATTTCTATTTCTATTTCTATTTCTAATGTATCTATTTGTCTTTCTATCTATCATCTATCTATCATTTACCAACTCTATATCATCTATATGTATTCCTTCTCTCTCTCTCTCTCTCTCTCTCTCTCCCTCCCTCCCTCCCTCCCTCCCCCCCCTCTCTCTCTCTCTCTCCAATTCTCTAAACCAATGCCCTGGTTCCTCTATGAACACCCTGCTCGTTCTGCAGCAGATTTTGATCAGATACGATATATAAAATACAGAAATAAAATAAATATATTTGAGTAAAAGGTAAACAATCTGTCCAGAGTTTATAGGAAGTGTAGGATCTAAAGACATTGATATTTTGAATCCTCAACTGAAGAGACCATCAGAAAAATAAACTTCCCCCAGACCCTTAGATTTGTCTTATCCAGAAGAATACGTTCTTACTCATGAAAAATCCTCTTATCAATTGACTGACCAAATGTTACCTTATTATTCTATCACCAAGATTCTGAGGCATTTAACACCAAGGGGAAAGACTATCACAAGTTCAATCAGCTGCTAAAACATCTTGACTATGAAAGATAAATAGCGTCCTAATTAAGTGAATAGTAATCCAACACTTCGGGGGCTCTGCTTTCATAGCAAATATATAAAATGGTAGAAGGTTTATTTCATTCCTCTTCATGTTTTCTTTTTTAAAGGGAGAATATTTGGAAAAGAGACAAAAAAGCTATGGGGGGCAGGGGGGGTCTAACTGGTTTACTAGCTATGGGGGGTTTACTACCGGTTCTCTTTGTGTGCTCATTTCGCTCGCATGCGGGCCAAACTTGTGCTTTGCGCAAGCGTGTTGCAAATCTGTCCAGCTGAGGTGCGGCAATCCGCTCTGCCACACCTCTCAGCTGGGCGAAAAAAGAAGAAATATAAGGTTGGAATAATGCAGGGGCAGGCGGGAGGGCCCAGCTCCTGAAGAAAGAGAACCAGTTTGGTGATGTAATAGCGTCACCCGGCTCAGCCAAACCAGGCTGAATCAGGAGCTACCCACCATGGGGGGGGGGGGGAGTAGAAGAAGATATCTGGATTCATTGTGCTAAAATTCTCCCCAGTGCTTGCTTCTTCAGTTAAAAAAAAAAACCAAACAACTGAGGTGAAATCCATGCTAAGATGTGCGTGTTGCAGATTGATAAAGATGTCCATGTCGCTCTTCTTCTTGAACTATGAAGTCTGTCTAAATAACCTTATACTCTGGAGGGTAGACTGCTGCTTTGGGTAGGCAAATGCTGCAGTTTTTGGACCATTGCCAGTGTCAACTTCTGCCTTTTCGTCTGGAACCAAAGAATCAGATCCGTGGGAGAGACTTGTAAAACTGTAATCCCTGACATATTTGCTAAGAAAGGCTTTGCAGAATCCAGCTCCTCTGATAGTTTTTCAAGATGACTGCTTGCCTGCCTGCCTCTACCATGTTTTCCCGAAAATAAGACCCTGTCTTAAGTTTTTTTGAACCCCAAAATAAGTGCTTGGTCTTATTTTCAGGGAGGTCATATTATTTGGGGCAATGGAGCAAGACGGGGCTCCTTTTGCCATCTTACCTGATTTCCAGCTCTGTCTTCCTAAAGCCTGATTGGGCTTATTATCAGGGGATGTCTTATTTTTGTGGAAACATGGTAGAATGGGGCACTGATATTAAATCCAGAGCCCGGTTTCTTTTTTACACACTCACACTCACACACACACACACACAATGTCAGCGTTCCAGGGCTGACATAGAAGCAATAAGAAAGAGCATGACATTTCACCTAGAGAAGGCCTTTCGGTGAACTTAGTTTCCTGGGAGACGCATGGGAGAGGAGACATTCTTGTGAGCTGAAGTGGGAGAGAAGAGAAGAATGATTTGGAAGACAGCCAATGGGGAGCAGAGAATGGGGAAAAGGAAAAGGAGGGTTTTGGGGTGAGGGGCTAGTGCTGACTGTGTGGCAGTCAGGGGCGGTCTGCATTGCTCAATAAAGAGAATATTTCCTAAAATCTGTTGCTTGGAAATCAACTTTATTTTAGAGAATGAAACTGCAACCGTGACACGCACACTGGTCTACCCCAATATGTGGGAGGGAGCATACAGCTTCTCTTTTGCCTTTTAGCTCCAATCCAGGAGCCTTCAAGCAGTCACATTCACGACAAACCATTTTATACCAAATTTATATTTTGCTGATAAAGAAATAAAGGGAGACTAGTATAGATCTATTCCAAGCTATTTATGTTCTGTCCCCTCCCACGAGTGGCCTTGCAGAGGCTCAAATAGCCCGGCAGTAACAAACGCAGGCTAGAGAGACTGAAGCTGGCCCTTTAATAAATAGTTCTCTTCCAAAGCGTGTATCAGTCCAAGAGTTACTGGGCAATGTTCCAAAGGTCTTGGCAGACAGCCAGCAGGCTAATGCAGGAGTGCAGTCTCTTATCAGAAAATTCCAAACTTACAGTTGTAACTCCACTGCATCCAAAAGACCAACAAATTGTTCACCACGCCTTTCCAGCCCAGTCACATCCCTTTTATACTTTGTAGGGTGTGGCCCTACGTCTCCTGACCACACCTCTTAGGGCAATAGCTGTTCTCTACGATGTCTCCTATGTCTCTCTCTTGCATCCAGTAGGGGCTCCTTCTCTTCGTTATCGGCCTCTGTTTCCTCCTCAATTTGGCTGGGGTCCATAGGCACGTCAGCAACTGTCAGTTCTTGCTGACTCACCAGTGAAGATGGCCCCTCTAGCACATAGCTTGTGACAGCTTCCTCCTCTTCCACATCATCCTCCGAATCAGCATGCGAAGATAAATCAGCCTCCGGGGCCAGGGTCATAACAATTTAGCTCTCATCAGCTAACCATACCCTTACTCGAAATTGAAATACAAAAAAGAGGCAGCTCTACATTTCTTTCTTTGGCTCTCATGCATTTTAAACAAAGTGTTCACTTAATATAGAAGACTTCAATGACTTCAATGAACCAAGATTAATTCCCCCTCCCCCCAAAAAAATTGGTGCACTAAAGGAAGCTGCACTGCTCAGACATTGGAAGAGCTTTTTTCTACTTTGCAGGGAAGGTAGAGCAAAGATTTCGTAAGAACGGCAAAGCAAAGCAACAGAGCTGATCAACAGAAGAGCTGGGCAGCTTCACAGTTTCATTTTGCTTGGCAGTCGGGGCATCTGTGCACGTGCAGAAGGCCCTGTTCGGGAAGCAATGAGGCCAATGGAGACAGAACATCCAAAAGAAGAAACTTGACTCTGGACAGAAAAAAAAATGCCAGGTGAAGACAGGTCACAATAAGGCCTGACATTGGAGAAGAGGGAAAAGAGGAGATAGACCAGAGAAGAAAAAAAATTGATTTGGTTCAGGATTTGATTTTCTTCAGGATTAAAAAAAGAAAGAAAACAAAACTTGCCAAATTCAAAAACAAAACAACAACAAAAAACCCTACAGATCTTCCCAACATGTCTACATCGGCCTACTCTTTGGCTCCTAAAATGGAAGAGCTTTTATTTTTTAAAAAAGGTGATTAGCCTATTGCATATTGTAATATGTATGGCCAGTATTGGCCGTAAGCATAGTTGAATGTGCAAGGACTCAAATTCAGACTTTAATGAGCATTTAAAGCTCTTGGCCTTGATGAAAGAATCTTTCAGTTTTCTTTCTGTTACATTCCATTTCTAAAAGCGAACAAAAACAGCCTCTCCAAAGTTACTTCAGTTTCATTTAAGACAAAATTATGACAGCTGAGGTAAATTTAAACCAAGTAATGAACATAAAATTCTGATAGGGCCTTAATTCAATAGGGCCTTAATTCAAAAGCTCTCAAGCCTTTTTCGTAGTAGTTCTATGTTTTCAAGGAAGGGTGGACAATTTTGGATCAACTGGGATTACTTCAAAAGGCTTTGAGTGCTTTGAGGTTGTATTGCTCTAAAATTTATCTTCTTCCTACTTTTGAAAAGACAATTTCCTGGGATGCACCATTTTAAGACATCCCCCAATGTGTCGCCTCCCATCTCTAATCTTTTCTGGGAAAAGAGTTCTCAGCGGGAAACAAGATGAAGGTGTTTAAAACCTTGTTATTTCCAGCTTTGGTGATTCCTTGCCCTTTTTAAGGGGAAAGGAAAAATGGAGGCAAATCCAGTTTCCCCCTAATTATATATTCACAATGTATTCATACTTCAAGAAGTCAGAATGGAATGGAACGGAACAGAACAGGATAGAATATATTGGAATGAAGAATGGAATGGAATGGAACAGAATATATTGGAATGAAGAATGGAACGGAACGGAACGGAACGAAGAATGGAATGGAACGGAACGAAGAATGGAATGGAACGGAATGGAATGGAACGGAACAGAATGGAATGGAATGGAATGGAACAGAAAATATTGGAATGAAGAATACAATAGAATGGAATGGAATGGAACGGAACGGAACGGAATGGAACGGAATGGAATGGAACAGAATGGAACGAAGAATGGAATGGAATGGAATGGAATGGAATGGAATGGAATGGAATGGAACGGAACGGAACGGAACGGAACGGAACGGAACGGAATAGAATATATTGGAATAAAGAATAGAATGAATGGAATAGAACGGAACGGAACAGAATGGAACAGAATATATTGGAATGAAGAACAGAATGGAATGGAATGGAACGGAATGGAACAGAATGGAATGGAATGGAATGGAATGGAATGGAATGGAATGGAATGGAATATATTGGAATGAAGAATAGAATAGAATGGAATGGAATGGAATGGAATGGAACGGAACGGAACGGAACGGAACGGAACGGAACAGAACGGAACAGAATATATTGGAATGAAGAATGGAATGGAACGGAACGGAACGGAACGGAACGGAACGGAACGGAACAGAACAGAACAGAACAGAACAGAATAGAATAGAATAGAATAGTTGAAACAGTTTATGTGCAGGATGCGATGGGGTCTCAGCCCTCTTTCTGACCGTTGTAGTATATAGGTCCTCAATGGAAGGCTGGCTGGCTGCAGTTGTTGTTTTTTTTCCTACAGTTCTAACTCTCTGTTGAAGACTTTATCTTTACCTGGTTGCTTGTACCAAACCAGACAGTTATAGAAATACAAATGACAAACTCAGTAATGTTGAAACATTATTGAAAGTTTTAACAAACCACTGTTTGTTGCTGAACCTTTCTTGAAGGTTTTGGAGTTTTCTGGTGATGGGTCACTCAGGAAGATTTTGTCCTTTGCAATCATTCTCTTTAATCTAAAGTTTCTATAAAATCAGCTGTACATGACAAATGTTTTGATAGTGTCAACTAGTTATATAGGTCAGGCCAGTGGTGGGTTTCAAAATTTTTTATTACCAGTTCTGTGGGGGATGCTTGGTGGGCATGGCATGGCTTGGGTGTGGCAGGGGTGTGAAATATCCATTCCCACCCCACTCCAGGGGAAGGATATTGTAAAATCTTCATTCCCTCCCCAATCCTAGGGAAGGTTACTGCAAAATCCCCATTTCCTCCTAATTTGCTGGGACTTGGGAGGCAGAGAATATTGGTTCAATTTATATTTATTCATTGGTTCAATTTATATGCCGCCCTTCTCCAGAGACTCAGGGTGGCTTACAATGCGTTAAGCAACATCCTTCATACTTTTGTATATACCTGCTTAGTAGGGCTCTTGCCCCTAAACGGCGTTCTTTTTTATACAAAGTCAGCTTATTGCCCCCACAATCCAGATCCTCATTTTACCTATCTCAAAAGGATGGGAGGCTTAGTCAACCTTGTGCCTGATGAGATTCGAACTTGCAATAATTGCAGGCAGCTGGTGTTACTTAATAGTATTTAACAGTCCTTTAATCTGCTGCACCACCAAGGCTCTTGTGGGGGGGTGGGGCCAGTCAGAAATTTTACTACCGGTTCTCCGAATTACTCAACATTTCTGCTACCGGTTCTCAGAACTGGTCAGAACCTGTTGAAACCCACCTCTGGGTCAGGCTAAAAAGAAGAAAATAGAGGTAACCATTTCTTCATTAATACAACCAAAAGAGAGAGAGAAACAAAATATGATTAAAGGTATCTTTAATCAACTGATTCTTCAAGATTCTTTTTTGACATGTTGATTTTTTTTTTTTTAGCCAATGCTATTTCCTAGCCTTTGAAATGCCACTGATCTAAGGAAACATATACTATAGCTTTCAAAGATTTTGCAACAGAAAATGTGGCAGCTAACAACAAAAATGAAATCATTTACTTGTGTTACACCATGTTATGTGTCCTGGGGAAAAAAAGAACAATAAAGCTAAACAAACATTAGTTATAAAGACCACAGTGAAACTTTTCCAGTTTCCACAAAAAAATAAAAATAAAATGAATCAAAATAAGTAAATAAATGGCACATGGAGGGTTTTGTTTTTTGTTTTTTAATGGGAGTGGTAGCTGAGTGATGAATCAAGATTTTATGAAAGTTCATGCATATATGTGTGCGTGCATATACTGTACGGCTCAACCAGATTCAGTAAAATAATAATAATTACCTGTAATGAACATGTAACTGCTTAACAAGTGATTATATATATATATATATATATATATATATATATATATATATATATAATTGTATATATATATAATATATATATATATAATATATATATATCTTGTTTATTTAGAACTGGAAAAAAAACCTATATCAATATTTAAAAGTAAGTTTAACAGGGCAGTTTCTGTACTGTTGGAAGAAAAATCCAGTCTGGTTCCAATCCGGGTAAAAGATGCTGGAAATAAAATGGAAACTGATTGGAAAGAAGGACTCCATTTATTGATGAGCAGAACCACCAACAGCATGTAGTTCTGGGGCAGCTGACAAATTGGTTTGATGTGTACATGGATTTTTTATAGGTTTCTGTGACTTTGAAGTTTGAACTGTTCTTGGGATCGTGCAGTGTGTCTCTTGCTATTTCAGTGGTGGTAGATTAATCCTATTATGCCCTAAAAGTCCTGCCCTGTCTTTCTTAATCCCATCATCTGGAGCTGAAGGTGTTTTGTTTGTGAATAGATTGGCCCATTCTTTCTTAATGGACATGAAATATCCATCTCTAAAGACTTCAGGCATCTGCTGGTGGCTGTTTTACTATGCAGGAAACTGGGGCTGCTTTCTGCCTGTAAGACCATGTTTCTCCATTTCTCCTTTGGGGAAATGTAATATTCTGCCTCTTTTAATATTCCTCAATATATTTCATTCTCTAGGAGAGGGGGTATATGATTACTTCTTACAGTGCCTTGGCTTGAATTTATTTATTTATTTTTTTAAAAAAAATCACATTTGGATATTTTTATGCTGCTTCTTAAATGTGTGTGGGTGTGTGTGTGTGGATAAAAAATCCACAGTCATGTCAAAATGAGCAGCATCGACAATTAGTTAATTACATTAATTAAGAGCGTAATTCCATGTAGTCTAATGGTCCTCTTCTGTTTCTTTCTTCCACGCATTTTGATCTGCATTGCAAACTTGGCTACATTATATTACTAATTGGACTTGGAGCTATGTGATTATTACTGTTATCTAAGTCTATTGTCTAAACTCATACACGCAAACCAAACTGGGATTTAGGAGCAATATTTTTTTGTCCTCTAAGCTCCCTTGATTGTATGTGACAAGAGAGAGGGAGGGAGAGAGAGAGAGAGAGAGAGAGAGAGAGAGAGAGAGAGAGATTCCACACAATATTAAGGAGGCAGATAATTATGGCAAAGCTTTTAGCTGAAATGCTAAGAAAAATAATACTAAACTAAATCTCAGATTCAGTTGTATGGAAGAGTATTTTTTTAAAAAAATTGATATATATGCCGCTCTTCTCCGGAGACTCAGGGCGGCTTACAATGCGTTAAGCAATAGCCTTCATACTTTTGTATATTTTACAAAGTCAGCTTATTGCCCCCACAAACTGGGTCCTCAATTTACCTACCTTAGAAAGGATGGAAGGCTGAGTCAACCTTGAGCCTGGGGAGATTCGAACTTACTAATTACAGACAGCTGGAGTTAACTTACAATGCATTAGTCTGCTGAGCTAAATAGTCTTATTTTCCTATCAGCTTTCCTTTTCCACCTTGCATAGGGCCGCCCTTTCCAGTCTGCAATAATTGGAATGGCCAGTTGAAGCCGGCAAAAGAAAATCTAACAAACCTTTTGCTTCCATCTAGTGCAGAGCTGTTAAACTCGCGGCCTGTGGGCTGGATGCGTCATGCGCTGGCCATGCCCATGCCTGGTTTAGTGAAAGGGGAAAAGCCACGATATGTCACGTGACAACGCCGTGATGGTGCAAGTTTGTCACCCCTGATTTAGTGGGTGTCTGGAGGGTTGCGTGCTAGCTGCGTCGCCGGTGTTTTGGAGTTTGATGATTGTTCATGCTGAGCTTCTGACTCTTCTCCAGTCCCAAAGTAATTCTCCAACTTTTGAGCCACAAGGCATTCGAAGCAGCAGGTTGAAAGGTGATTAGCCAGAAGCACCCTACTAATTGCAGCAGAGAATTAATCAATGGCAAAAGAGCCTTGTTTCTGCGGATAATGAAATGAGATAAAAGACAACTGTGCCTTTCTACTCATAGAACTTGAGCAGAACTTGACTGGTATAGATTATAATTTTGTATTCCACCTGCCTGCTTTGAGACAGGTTGACAGCTATTAAGAGGACAGAAGCCAGAATATAAAGGCATTTTTTTTTTAAGCACAGATATTTACCGAGGCGTTTTCTGCTTCCATGCTATTATATGTGCCTTCAACATCCTTTAATGGTAAGGCAGGTGTTTTATATCGCTTTCTGGAAAGTTAGCACCCACCCCTCCTAGGAGAATGAAATATTTTAGGAAATATTAAAAAGGCAGGAATATTAGATTTCCCCTAAAAGAGAAATGGAAATCTTAAGGGAGACAGAAACTCAGCCCTAGCTCCCTGCCCCCAGCAGATATTTGATGCCCGTTGAGAAGGACTGAGCCAGCCTATCTACAAGACAAAAGACCTTCAGCTCCAAGTGATGGGATTAAGACATGACCTTCCGGGACACAATAGGATCAACCCGTCTAGCAGCAGGGCTCACTGCATTGCAAAACATCCTAAGGACATTACATCAGCCCAGGCTTTAACCAAACCTATCTCAGACAAACTCCTAGATGGAAGTCTGACAGCAACCAATAAAATACATGCTCTTGCCACAGGAACAGGAAGCTCAAGGGCAAGGCCCAAGAGAGGATATAAATAACCTTCACTCTTCATTCCATGTGGTCAACTGCACCAGGACCATATGCTTGATGGTTCTGCTTCATTAAACCATTTTTCAATCAGCCTCCATGTTTTAGTGTCTTTCTCCCCAGTTGGAACTGAACCAGATGGACATTTCTTCCAACAGCTTCATCAACGACATTGGTGCCATTGGATATATATATATAAGCACTCCACCCCAGACCACCCCAACGATGCCGTGGAAGTGATGTCCCAGTGCCTTGAAGCCGTGCGGGTCTGGATGGGGAGAAACAGGCTTCGTCTCAACCCCTCCAAGACCGAGTGGCTGTGGCTGCCGGCGTCCCGATATAGCCAGCTGACACCATCGCTGGTCATTGGGGGCGAATCACTGGCCCCCACGGAAAGGGTGCGCAACTTGGGCATCCTCCTGGACCCACGGCTGTCCTTGGAGGATCATACGACAGCTGTGGCCTGGGGGGCTTTCTATCAGGTTCGCCTGATACGCCAGTTGCGGCCCTTTCTAGATCGGGACTCCCTACGCACAGTCACTCAGGCACTCGTCACCTCTCGCCTGGACTACTGCAATGCTCTCTACATGGGGCTCCCCTTGGGGTGCACCCGGAGGCTCCAACTGGTACAGAATGCGGCCGCGCAGGGGATTATGGGAGCATCGGGGCACTCCCACGTTACACCTCTCCTGCGCGAGCTGCATTGGTTGCCGGTGGAGTTCCGGGTGCGTTTCAAGGTGTTGGTAATGACCTTTAAAGCGCTCCATGGCTTAGGACCAGGGTACTTACGGGACCGCCTTCTGCCGCCAATTGCCTCCCACCGGCCGGTTCGCTCCCACAGAGTGGGCCTCCTCAGGGTGCCGTCAGCCAGACAATGCCGGCTGGCGACCCCCAGGGGGAGAGCCTTCTCTGTGGCAGCCCCCACCCTCTGGAATGATCTTCCTCCAGAATTGAGAATTATCTCCAACCTCCGGACGTTTCGTCGGGCCCTGAAGACGCATCTTTTTCAACTTGCCGGTTTAGCCTGATCCCTGCTGCATTTTTAGAATTTTTTAAAATTTTAAAATTTTTAATGTTTGTTGCGTTGCCGCATTTTAATATTTATTTGGTTTTAATTCTCAGCCCAATGTATATGTGTTTTAATTTTTAACTTTTATGTATTGAATTTTATTTCGGCTGTTCACCGCTCTGAGTCCGTAAGGAGAAGGGCGGTATACAAATCTAATTAATAAATAAAATAAATAAATAAGCAGCTCAGATAAAGAACCAAGCTTATTTGGCATTGATTCGAGAACCAATATGATAGGAAGAGGGAGAGAAATGTTTTAGGAATGCTTTTGTGGAGGAAGGAGAAGTGGATGAATGCAGTAATGAAATTAAAGCACCAGGAATTCCCTTTCAAGAGCTGTATATGGAAAGGAAACAGCTGCTTAAATTAGTAAATAAGATTTGGTATGCAGTTCCAATATGATGTACAACATATGTCCAATTGGACTCAACTGAAAACAATTGTGTGTGTGTGTGTGTGTGTGTGTGTATGTGTATCTCATATCCATATATACTTCATGGTCCCAGTAAACAAATATGTTTATGCATTAATTTCAATGAGCAAAATAAATACACATTCCCCTCTGAAGATTAATGTAAATACAGCTGCAGTAGAATCAAACATACAGGCTTCTCTTTTATACTATATACTTTATGGTATTTGTTTTTGCATCAAGTATTCTTTATGCATCTAATTTCAGCATAGATCCACAGAGTCTTTCAACTTAGAAAATATTAGAAACAAGAATAACAGCTATGATTTTTTTCTTTAATTTATAACAAGCTTTACAAAAAAGTGCCCACAATTTTAAGGGGGAAAGAAAAAGAAGCAAAGTAAAGAAACAACAGTAACATACAATAAGAGACAATAAGTTGCAAAGTATCCAAGCTTACCTACGTACGTGCCTGCCTGTCTTTCCATCCATCCATCCATTCATCAATCAATCTGTACGTCTGTCTGTCAATCTATCCATCTACCTATCCATCCATTTATTTACCTACCCATTCATCCATCCATCCACCTACCTACCTACCCATCCATCCATCCATCCATCCATCCATCCATCCATCCATCCATCCATCTAAATATCCTGTATGTATGTAGTTATGCATGTACATACTATGTATGTATGTGCTGTTGAGTTTTTGACTCCTGGAGTCTGCCTGCAGTTTTCTTTGTAAGATTTTCAGAAGTGATTTGCCCTTGTTGTCTTCTTCCTAGGTATAAAAAAGGACTATCTAAAGGTCTGGCTTTGTGCCTAAAGCAGGGTTAGAACTCATGGTCCCCTGGTTTCTAGCCTAGTGGTTTAACTACTAAACCAAACTGATTAACCAGAGAGTAGTGCTAAAATGAAACCCTTTTCCACTTTAAAGTATGGTGTTAATATGATGTGATGCAAGTTTTTGAGCTATGTGTTTTGAGCTGCTGTATGGACTTAAGAAAGGGATGCAGTGGCTCAGTGGCTAAGAGGCTGAGCTTGTCGATCGAAAGGTCAGCAGTTCAGCAGTTCAAATCCCTAGTGCCGCATAACAGGGTGAGCTCCCATTACTTGTCCCAGCTTCTGCCAACCTAGCAGCTCGAAAAGAAATGCAAATAAAAAAATAGGGACCACCTTTGATGGGAAGGTAACAGAATTCCATGCGCCTTTGGTGTTTAGTCATGCCAGCTGCATGACCACGGAGATGTTTTCAGGCAGCGCTGGCTCTTTGGCTTTGAAACGGAGATAAGCACCACACCCTAGACTCAGAAATGACTAGCATATATGTGTGAAGGGAACCTTTATCTTTACCTTATGGACTTAAGACTCAGCAGTGTAATTATGATGCAGAATCATATTTTGCTTTCAATTTCTCAACTCTTTTCCATCCTTTTTTGGGTCTTGGTGACTTCATGGATCTGGGGATGCAGTTTTCTTCAATGCTGCCACATGGACATGGGCTGTCCCTCCTCTGAGATGTTCTTTCAACTTCTCTGTCTTTCATAGTGTCCTGGGATTTCCTGACATTTTCTCATCAAAGTACAAACTCAATTCACCTCTGCTTAAATAAATAAATAAACTCTTCAAATCAGTCCAAATGAGAAGTATCAAATAATCAAGTCTGTTCCATATGACAGCTGGTGGCAGATGGCCTGGAGACAGGGGAATACTGCGGATTGATGAGAATTTGTCTGAATTTATGTATGAGTGATTATAATGTGAAATAACTGAAACACTTGGATGGAAGAATGGACTTCCCTTAGAACTGGAATGGGATTCAGTTTTGGGCGAGCAAGGAAATTATATACCCAAATGGGACATGTAGGACCTTTGTAGGAAAAGGTGATGGGAAAAAAAATAAAATTGATAGAATGAACAGTTGGTAATTAAAATATTTGTTATCCAGAATCAAAAATTGTTGGAATGGGTGCTTTCCTGTAGGCCCAAAATGTACACAATTACTGCATAGTTAGAGCTAACCCTAATATACTGTTAGCAATACATTTAATAGTAGAGTAGAGTAGAGCAGAGCAGAGCAGAGCAGAGCAGAGCGGAGCGGAGCGGAGCGGAGCAGAGCAGAGCAGAGCAGAGCAGAACAGAATAACAGAGTTGGAAGGGACATTGGAGGTCTTCTAGTCCAACCCCCTGCTTAGGCAGGAAACCCTATACAATTTCAAACAAATGGTTATCCAATCTCTTCTTTAAAACTTCCAGTGTTGGAGCATTCACAATCTCTGGAAGCAAGTTGTTCCACTGATTAATTGTTTTCACTGTCAGGAAATTTCTCCTTAGTTCTAAGTTGCTTCTCTCCTTGATTAGTTTCCACCCATTGCTACTTGTCCTGCCCTCAGGTGCTTTGGAGAATAGCTTGACTCCCTCTTCTTTGTGGCAGCCCCTGAGATATTGGATCCTTCTTTTCATTAAACAAGACATACTCACTTCCTGCAACTGTTCTTCATATCTTTTAGCTGCCAGTCCCCTAATCATTGTTGCTCTTCTCTGTACTCTTTCTAGAGACTCAACATCTTTTTTATATCATGGTGACCAAAACCAATAATTTATTTTAATAAATAAATGGTGGTGGTTACTGCTATTGTTTTTGACATGTGCCCCAACTCAAAGCTGTAGAAAAAGGGAGGAATTGAACAAAATAACAGATCTATTTGAAGTAATTTGTTGTGGTCAGATCTCTGACCATTTGTGCAGATAATGCATTTTTGTTCCCCAATAAAAATTATTTAAGCAAAGATGTGAAACAATTCCAAATGTAAATGTAGAAACTGGTGAGTGAGGGAAATGTGTGTTACTTCATTCTGCCTCAGAATTAGGCATCTTAGATCTCAATGGCTGCGAGGAAGGGTAGCAAACTCAATGAGAGCTAAATCTCTCTGAGACTAATTTGACACGGTTTAAAGGGCTGTGAGCAGATTTTCATCCCGACCATAACGGCTTATGTTTCATTTAAAGATCATTCTAAAAGAGACATCAGAAGTTATATGAAGCTGAGATTCATTTCTTCTGTTTCTGATGGACTCATGAAAATGAGGAATCCTCTGGATGCTAAAGGATCACATGAGTTTTGATGCACGGCATCCATTCAACATCGATGCAAAACATTGAAGCACAACATTGTGCTTCAACGTTGTGTTCCAATATTCAAAGTGTTCCATGCCTTCCAATATTGAAGTGTTCCAGTAGTTGAGGAGCTGCCATAAACAAAAAGTGGGTCAGGCTATTTTCCAAAGCACCGAAAGGCAAGATGAGAAACAGTGGATGGAAACCAACCAAGGAGACAAGCAACCTAGAACTGAGGAGACATGTTCTACTGGTGAGAGCAATCAACCAATGGACTCAATCAATGGAATGGAAATTGCTTCCAGACATTCTAGTGCTCCATCACTAGAAGCTTTCAAAATGATACAATCATTTATCTGAAATGCTATATGGTCTCCTGATCGAGCAGGGGGTTGGAAGACCTCCAATTCAGTGGTGGAATTCATTTTTTTTTTACTACCGGTTCTGTGGGCGTGGCTTGGTGGGCATGGTGTACCTTGGTGGGCATGACTTGGTGGGTGTGGCAGGGGAAGGATACTGCAAAATCTCCATTCCCTCCCCACTCCTGGGGGAAGGATATTGCATAATCTCCATTCCCATCCCACTCTGGGGCCAGCCATTTGCCGGTCCTCTGAACTACTCAAAATTTCCGCTACCGGTCCTCCAGAACCTGTCAGAACCTGCTGAATAGCACCCCGGCTCCAACTCCATTGTTCTATGTTTAACATTGATGTTATTTCCTGAGATATGCCTGTCTAGTGTGGCACTTGGTCTGTCTCTCTAGGTCAGTCAGTCAGTCAATCAGTCAGTCAGTCAGCCCTCTCTCTCTTTTTTTCCCTCTGTCTCTTTCCCTCAGTGTGTGTGTGTGTGTGTGTGTGTGTGTGTCACTCTTTCTGTGTGTGTATGTGTGTGTACGCGCATATGTGTGTGTATTTCTGAATAGGTAAGATTTAATCCTTGGCAAGTCATTCTGTTTTGGGTCAGCAAAATAGGGTTTTGTATTACTGTGTGGGGAAGAAAATGAGAAAACCCAATTAAAAGCAAATTGCTATTGTCAGCAGAAAAGAAAATAATCAGCATTTAACCTATAGATTAACCTTTGGAAATGTTAACAATATGCTGGAGGTAGTCCTTTATTCCAGCTGTTTCTTCCCTTTTTCATGAAATACCTGTAGCACTTTGATTATAACACTGAGGGTAGATTAATAAAGGATCTTTTTCTGACGTTGTTGTTTTTCTGCCACTGAAGCTCACAGATAGAAAGCTTGAAAGTGCAGAGGTGTTTGAAAAATGCAGGGAGCTTCTGGTCCCAACTGCTTGCATACTTTTATGGAATTTTATTTCATTTATGTTAATTTAGACCCAGTGTGTTCTCAGGGGTTATGATAGCAAAATCAAATAAATGAGAAGGAAGGGGGAAAATGACAACATTAAAAACTCCAGAGGTATAACAACATTCAATAAACTGCTTCTTTAATATAAACTTCTTTAAAATCTATGGCATTCAAGGTGGAATCCTGTTCTTGCTTCTTGCTGAAAGTAACTCCAGCTGAAGTCTTTGGGATATACAAAGGATTGTATTTCTAGTTCTTAGTAGTTAAGTCACCATGATATAAAAAAAGACGTTGAGACTCTAGAAAGAGTGCAGAGAAGAGCAACAAGTATGATTCGGGGACTGGAGGCTAAAGCATATGAAGAACGGTTGCAGGAACTGGGTATGTCTAGTTTGATGAAAAGAAGGACGAGGGGAGACATGATAGCAGTCTTCTAATATCCCAGGGGCTGCCACAAAGAAGAAGGAGTCAAGCTATTCTCCAAAGCACCACAAAGCAGGACAAGAAGCAATGGATGGAAATTGATCAAGGAGAGAAGCAACTTAGAACTTAGGAGAAATTTCCTGACAGTGGGGACAATTAATCAGTGGAACAACTTGCCTCCAGAAGTTGTGAATGTTCCAACACTGGAAATTTTTAAGAAGATGTTGGATAACCATTTGTCTGAAGTGGTGTAGGGTTTCCTGCCTAAGTAGGGGGTTGGACTAGAAGACCTCCAAGGTCCCTTCCAACTCTGTTATTCTATTCTGTTCTAGAACACATACTGTATAACAATATGGTATGCTGGTTTAACAGCTGCGGACAGGAAGGCGCTACAGAGAGTGATCAATTCAGCATAAGAAACTATTCTAACACCACTGGATGACATCGCCAGGTTTCACTGTTTCAGCAGAGAAAGGAAGATACAGTATTTAGGGATGATTCACACCCTGGCCAGCGTCTCTTCACTTTTATCATTGGGCAGAAGACACAGAAGTATAGCTAGCCGGACAAACAGGTTTAAAAACAGCTTCTACCCACAGGTTGTCAGACTCCTAAACACAATATAGCACCACAAACAGATTAATACGATGAATTTCACTGGTGCCAGTGTAGTGTGTCATATTTATATACCATGATATAAGATCAAACACCAGAGTACATGATATAAGATCAAACACCAGAGTAATATACATGTTGCACAGAATATGACGTACATATGGAAATGTACAACTAGTTTACTTTTCCCCTAACTATTTATATAAGGATTATTCTTTATATTATTCATGTTGTCTTGTATTCTTGTATGGGCTTCACCAGTAGAGGCTAAATCAATTTTTTTTTTAAATTAGATTTATATGCCGCCCTTCTCCAGAGACTCAAAACGGCTTGCAATGCGTTAAGCAATAGCCTTCATACTTTTGTATATTTTATACAAAGTCAGCTTATTGCCCCCACAAACTGAGTCCTCAATTTACCTACCTTAGAAAGGATGGAAGGCTGAGTCAACCTTGAGCCTGGTGAGATTCGAACTTGCAATAATTGCAGACAGCTGAATGTTAATAACAGGCTTTTAGTCTGTTGAGCTATCCAGGCTCTTCATTGTATGCATGATGCACAATGACAATAAAGGCTTTGAATTTGAATTTAAGAGTGTGAACTATAAAAACACGCCCACCACTTCTCCTGCAAAGCAATACTTTGCTTTATTTGAACTAAAAGTGCTAAGAAGAAATTAGTGTGAGGCATGGTGGTGCAGTGGTTAGAATACATGACTGCAGGCTACTTCTGCTGACTGCCGGCTGCCTGCAATTTGGCAGCTTGAATCTCACCAGGCTCAAGGTTGACTCAGCTTTCCATCCTTCTGAGGTGGGTAAAATGTGGAGCTAGATTGTTGGGGGCAGTAGGCAGAGTTTGTAAACCGCTTAGAGAGGGCTTTAAAGCACTGTGAAGTGGTAAGTACTGTAAGTCTAAGTGCCATTGCTGTTGCTATTTCCACAGTAGGAAAGGAGGTGATTTAAGAGTCAGGCAACAATAGATTGTATTGGAATCTGAGGGTCTTGAGAAGTTGCTGATAATATGGCTTAGTAAGATCTCGGCTCTCTCCTAGATGTCTTTGGATGCTATATTTCATCTGTTCCTGAAAACATGACTAATTGTTAGCTGTGCTGGGAAATAGCAGTATGAAAATTGAGGGGTTCCTTGGTGCTTTCTGACTCCTCATTTCAATCCTGAGCTACAGATAATCTCCTTTATTGATAATATGAAATGTCTCAGGTTTTTTTGCCCTTTTAGGAGATGTAGAGAGAATTGGACTTCAATGACTTCACACGCCAGAAGTGCGTAAAATTCTGGAAGTTTAAATACAAACTGCAGCTTCCCGACAAAGTAGATAATGTATAAGCATAGAGCGCCAGATGATGGTATTTCCCTGCAGGGGTAGGATTCAAAAATTTTAGCAATCGGTTCTCTGCCCAGTTGTTGGATGGGCATGGCCTACTCGACTTCCTGCACAATGGCAGGGGGGACATTTTTGTCCACCCCAGGCTCCAGAGACTTTCCTTAAGCCCCCGGGAGGACAAAAGCTGCCTCCCCTGGACTCCAGAGGCCCTCCGGAGGCTGGAACTGGCCTGTTTCCAGACTTCTGTAATTTCTGGGAGACCCATTTTTCACCCTCCTAGGGCACTGCACTTACCTGGCATCTAAAATGGGCTTCATGGAGACTCCTGGGAGAGTCAGGGTGGTGTGGGCGGGCCAGCCAGTTCTTGCAACTACCGGTTCAGTGAACCAGATGTAAAATTAGCATCCGGTTTGCCGGAACCAGTCTGAACAGGCTGAATCCCTTTCCTGCTTCCCTGGGTAAACTTATTCAAATCTAGCTTCTATGGTTGATAACCATCTGTTATCTGGTTGATAACAAAGAGACAAGACTCTAATTGTTAGCTTCCATCTTCTGATTAATTGGACTTTTGCTGCTCAGGTCTGGCAGTCCTAATTCCATGTGTGGCTCTTCAAGGAGAGGTTGAATCAGGAGTGAAATCCAATTTTTTTCCCTACTGGTTCTGTGGGAGTGGCTTGGTGGACATGGCAGGGAAAGGATATTGCAATATCTCCATTCCTACCCCATTCTGGGGTCAGTTAGAAGTGGTATTTGCCGATTCTCTGAACTACTCAAAATTTCCACTACCGATTCTCCAGAACCTGTTAGAACCTGCTGGATTTCACCCCTGGGCTGAATGACTGTTTATGTGCTCGTTGAGTAGGGAATAAAATAAGTTTATAAGTTTACTTGTCAAGCATATATAAAATAACAGATAAAAGTATAAACATAATTTGAATATATTAAAAGAGTAAGTAAAAAGGAATATTAGGACAGGGATGGTAGTCACGCTGGTGCACTTATGCACACCCCTTACAGACCTCTTAAGAATGGGGTGAGATTAACAGTAGATAGAATACAGACTCTTGGGATACCTAAACTCATTAGCTTAACAATGAAGGTTTTTTTTCCTCCTTTTAATTTGCTATGGTTTGTTTACATGACAAACATTGGAAAACAGGAGGAAAAGTAATAATTAGATATGTTCGCCACCTTGAGATATTTAATAAAAAAATATAAAGATGGAATTAAAAAATATTTTTAAAAACCGCACAAGTGCAACCCTAAACATTATTTTATTTGTCCGCAGATCGTGAACCCTATGTATTAAAGATGAAAAATGGCAGCGGGGGGGCAGGGTTAATTGGGTAGTGTGAAGTTTTGCAAATGCTACCTTGGTTTTGCTTTTTTTTATTATTATTATCATCATCATTTGCAGCACAGTCAGCCAGATGTTCAGGCTCTATTATTATTATTTGCATTGCCTCTTAAATCCAGACCTCCTGGTGATTTGTTAATTTGGGAGCTTCTAAGAAATCAGTAATTTCCTTCCAAGCAACTTCTCCTTAAGCAAAGAGCAATCGGTTATCTGTAGATAAGATAAAGAAAGCAGTTATATAGAGAGTAACTGAATGAAACTGAGCATTTACTGGCCTGATGCCTTACCTGATGCCTACATGGAGTTCACAGCAGATATTTTCTCTTTGCATCCTGATTGAGAAACGTCTGTTACTGCCCAGGATTGAATTCTCAACCTTCCAAATGGGAGGCGAGCATCTTCACTTCTAAGCCACCATGCTGCTTTTTATAAAGAAAGCAACTTACTTCAGAGAAAATAGGAAAGTTAAGAATTTGCGGGGGGGGGTGTAGGGGGAGGTTGTGGTAATCATTTCCATTTAAAGCAGTCATATATTCAGAATCTCATGAGAAATTGTCAGTAGGGGTGGAAAATGGAAGGCTAAGACACTTGAGATGAATGCATTTCACTTCCCCATCATATCTTTCTTGGTTAAATCAATAACTCATCTGCAGTTTCACTCCATTGAGAAATATGCAGAGAAAGAGCATGAAGTTTGTGCCTGTGAAAACTGGCCAAGACTCATTATCCGAATTCTGGGCTCAGCTAATATTTCCACTAGAGCTTCTGAAAGTGTACAAAGAATTTTGCATTATTTTTTAAAAGGTTTTTTATTTATTTATTTTTTACAAACATATCATTGTGTGAACAGTGCGGTACCGGAGTGTCTTAAATTTTTAGTACAAAAAAAGCAATATTCTTCATATTTAATACAATTGACAATCTTACAAAATTTTAGTAATAGTACACATATTTTGTTGAATTATAATCTTTCATTCTTTGATTATTCAATGTGATATTTTTATACCAATCTACAAATTCTAAATGTCACTCCTTTTACTGCAAGTAAAATATTAATAATCATATTTGCCGTGTTTAACAAACTTATAGTAATACACAGATTTATATTAAATTATAATCTTCCATTGTTTATCCCCTTTCTAATTTTTAGTTATGCCACCGTTGTGTTTAAAAAAAAAAATCCCCTTTCTAATCACATTTTACTACAAATAAAATAACATTCATCATATTTGTGTTTGACAAATTATATAATTCTAATAAGAATACACACGTTTTTGTTAAATTATAATCTTTCATTATTATCTTCTTCAATATTTCCAGAATTTTGCATTATATTCCCACTAAAGTAGCTGCAATTTTGATTTTAAGAAACTGAGAGGGTGGGGAGATAATTAACTTCCCTTGTTTTCCTTTCCTTGCTGCCTTTCTCCACTGACCAGTGCAATCTTTCTCAAATTAATTCCTCATATTTACACATTATTCTTCTGAAAATTTCTATACAGTAAATTGATGCAATCACATTCCAGACAGTTCTCTGGGTTTTTTTTTTTCAGTGTGAATGTTCCCTTCTTTCTGCAGATTGGAGAAAGCATTCCAGGTCAACCCTTCTGCAGACTGGACTGCTTCCTCTATCAGGATTATTGTCAGGGGTGAAATTCAGCAGGTTCTGACAGGTTCTGGAGAACTGGTAGCAGAAATTTTGAGTAGTTCAGAGAACCGGCAAATATCAACTCTGGCTGGCCCCAGAGTGGGGTGGGAATGGAGATTTTGCAATATTCTTCCTGCAGGAAAGAGGGGAGGAGAGGGGAGGGAATGGGGATTTTGCAGTATCCTTCCCCTGCCACGGGGGCACCAAGCCACGCCCACAGAACCAGTAGTAAAAAAAAAATGAATTTCGCCACTGATTATTGTATACTTCTGTAAATAGATAAATCAGCCCATTTGAGAGGAAAAACGCACAAACAGTCTGGGAGACGGTTCACTCTGCTTTGCACATCTTAAGCAAAGCAGGTTTATGCAAATATAGGGCTTTTGCACAGCGTTGTAGCATTCCTAATGGAAAGCCTGTATTTGGGCCATCAAGTCCAACACACACACACACACACAAATATGGTGCAAACATTAATGTATCTCTGGAAGAAGGTTCTGTTTGTATATAATCACCAGTAGAGTTTGCGATCTCCCTTGGTAATTGGCTCCATTAGCGCATTGCTTTTAGCATCAGGAATTCTTTTCTTAGCATTCATCCAGAAACCAGCCAGGATTTCTGAATAATGTCTGCTTGAGGGAAGACTTGGCTTTTTATGACAGGAAACATTGAAGTTTGGTCCTCTTTTCTTTTCTTTTCTTTTTTAATGAATAAGTGAACCATTGAATCAAATTATTATTATTATTATTATTATTATTATTATTATCATCATCATCATCATCATCATCATCATCATCATTATCATTATCTTTATCATCTTTATTCATTAAATATGAAACTCAGTCAACTGAACATTCAAAAATGCATCACAAATACCATTGACTGGTGCTAATGGTTGATACGGGTTGCTGCCAGCATCCTAGGTACCAACCAAGTATCTTCTTAAGATATATGATGTAGCACAGTTTTTTGCAATTCTGCTGGTGTTATTGCAGGAAGCTGCAATTTGTTGAAATATCTTGGGCATGGTACCAAGTGCCTCGATGACAATTGGTATCACTGTTACATGTTTCATCCATAGCTGTGTAGTTTCTATGGCCAAGTCGTGATATTTCATGATTTTTTCCAGTTCTTTTTCTTCGACTCTGGCATCTCCTGGTACCACAATGTCAATAAATTGTACGTTTCAGTTTTCGACAACTGTGATATCTGGCGTGTTGTGTTCCAAATGACAATCCGTCTGTATTCGAAAGTCCCACAAGATCTTCACCTTCTCATTTTCTATAACTTTTTCCACTTTATGTACCCATGACTTTTTGGATACAGGAAAGTCGTATTTTTTACTTAATGACAATGGACTAATTTAGCAACTCGGTCGTGTCTAGCTTTGTAATCAGTTTATGCAATTTTGCTGCATTCACATATTAAATGTGAAACAGTTTCAATTTTGTTGTTGCAAAGTTGACAGTTTGGATTGTCAGTGGATTATTATTATTATTACTATTATTATTATTATCATCATCATCATCATCATCATCATTATCATTATTTCATTAATCATGAAACTCAGTCAACTGAACATTTAAAAATGTATCACAAATACCATTGACTGGCACTGATGGTTGATACGGGTTGTTGCCAGTGTCCTAGGTATCAACCAAGTACTTTCTTAAGATGTATAATGTTCTGAGTAGCACAGTTTTTTGCAGTTCCACTGGTGTTATTGCAGGAAGCTGCAATTTGTTGATGTATTTTGTAAAATTCTTGGACCAAGTACCCCGATGACAATGGGTATCTCTGTTACATGTTTCATCCATAATCGGATAGTTTCAATGGCCAGGTTGCAATATTTCATGATTTTTTTCCAGTTCTTTTTCTTCGACTCTGGCATCTGCTGATACCACAATATCAAAAAAATTGTACATTTCGATTTTCGAGAACTGTGATATCTGGAATGTTAGGTTCCAAATGACGATCCTTCTTTATTCAAAAGTCTCACAAGATCTTCACCTTCTGATTTTTGATAACTTGTTCCACTTTATGTTCCCATGACCTTTTTGGATACATTAATAATAATGCTAATACTAGTACTACTACTAATGATGATAATGATGATGATATATTGCCGTGCTTGTGATTTTCTTGGTGTGTCTAAATGTGACATTGTTTCAAATTCTAACTTCTTTCTTTCTTTTTTCTTTTTCCTACTCTCATTCCTTCTCTCCCCTTGCCTCGCCCACACCTCTTTGCAGATGGACCTCTTGGCCCCCGAGGACTGGCCGAAGCTACAGAAATGTGCACCCAAGAATGTCTTGTGCTGGGCCATTCAGACAACTGTTGGATGCCCCCTACCTTGGGCTCATATCCCCAGCCCAAATCTCCACTCTCCACCTTTGCACCTCAGAAGGAATGGGTGAAGAAAGACAAACTGGTGAATGGACATACACTGACCAGGACCTGGAAAGAAGATAGCAACAGAAACCAGTTCAGTGACCGAAAGCAATTTGGCTCTGGGGAGGGGCATTTCAACCCTGCCAATCACATGACAGACATTCCTTTGGCTAACTTGAAGTCCTATAAACATGCAACAGGAGCCATGGAGAGTCCGAAGGAAAACCAGCTATAAGGAATGGTTTCTTTGGAGCAGGGACTCTAGCCTAGTTAGACTTGCTAATACTGTGTGTGTGTGTGTCAGAGCTTTATGTACTCGGTAGACCTCTAGAACTATGCGTCACATAGCTGAGATATGCATAACTGTGGGATAGCTCCATTGAACTACAATGCAACAGCATTTCTACTAGTTGTGTGGTTTTGTTACATAGACATAATCAAACTCTTACAGAGATTCTCTCCAGTTGGCAAATATCCTGGTTTTTCTTTTTCTTTTCAATTTATTGGGGATAATGGGGTGGGGCTGTTAATTAGCTTTTTTTAAAGAAAGATATTTTTTATTTTTACCCTGGACTGCTGCTGTAAACAGTAGAAAAGTATATTGGAAGAATGAGAGAAAAAAAGAAAATATGGTGTGTATGTCTGTTATGAGTGAGTGAGAGAGTGAGAGAAAGAAAGAAAGAGAGAGAAAGAAAGAGAGAGAAATGAATTGCAATTCTTAGAAAGTATATCCAATTAGAAAATTGTGTTATTGTCGCCATTGAACCTGTGCTGGGACTGCTATACTTGACATCTTTACTGAAACAAAACAACTAAAACTGCAAACATTAAACCTACTGTGCTATTAACAACGTTAGTGGACACTTGTTAAGTCAATCAGTGTTCAAGTACTTGTAAATAGAACAAATTATTACTAATAACTTTTGTGTACTTATAACGTTCACCTAAAAATACTGTAGCATAATTCTGTGTTTCACGGTTACTTTTTTTGTCCCCTACTTTCTTTCATTCCTTCCTTTTCTTTAAAAGAAAAGAAAATGTTTGTTTTGGTGATGGTGTTTCGTGTTAAATAATCTGTCTGACACACCATGTTCCAAGGAACTCAAAACACTTGTGTTAAAAAACAAAAACAAAAACAGAGCAGTGGGCGTTTTGATTTCACTTTTTTTTTCTAATTAGAAAAGAAAATCCTATTTGCTAGTTCCAGACTATAAATACACTTGAAACAAGGGCTTTGAGATTTTAGCCACAATTATTATTATTTTTTTTCCTTTGATTTGAAATCAAAGAGATGCAACACAGGGTCATCAATTGTGATAGCAGCTGGATCGGTTGACTTTGACAGCAAAGTAGCAGGTTGTTGGCTGCATGCTCACATTGATGTCGATCAAAATTAATGGAGGGTTATTTGCTATGGACACAGTCTATTAAGACGGTTGGCTGTGGGAGTCCCAATGAAATTAGGGAAAAGTATACCAGGATCCATGTATCTCCATGGGACTTGGGCAGTCAAATTTCCAAGGTAATTGTGCCATGCAGCACCAATCTTTAGCAGTTGCTTTCTTTACACTTGGGTGAAATGTGTTTTTAGTTCAGACAGTTCCTATTGCTGAAATGGCACCAATTGTGTTGATCATCATCTGCCTTGATGTTGTAGTAACACAAGTGTTTTTAGATCATAGCCACAAAAATATTTAATGTGTTGTGCCTTCATAATGTAACCAAGCATTCTCCTGGTAGGGTAGTTGGGGGGAAAAAATGAAAGAGCTTAGTCTCTAATTCTTGCTGTTTAACTGTTTGTTCTCATCGTTGGTCAATGCCTGGCAGATAACCAGTTTCACCGTCACTTGAAAAGGAACCAACAAAGTGACTCTAATGTAATAAGATCTCAGTTGCATGTCTAACAAATCCTAACCAACAATCTTAGGCTTTTTGTTTTCTTAAGGCATGACAGATTAAACAAATAGCATGCAACATAGGGGAGAAATCGTCCTTAGAGGGAAAATAAAAGTAAAAATTATCTTGTGCCACAGTTAAACATTAGTCTTCAAATAAACTCAGACAATAAAAGTTGAAAAAATATCAGTGGTTAATTTCTTTTTACCAAGAACAGCAATGACAAAAAAAAATATTAAAACTAACTAAAGTTGTGTTGTATATAGCAGTTCTTATTTTCTTTCCTCCACAGTATAAGAGCATATAATGGGCTAGGGGTGCATTGCTTATTACGGTACTTAACGTCCGTTTGTGAGGGGTGTTTGATGACTTTGACTGAATAAATATCTAAACAGTTTTCCTTGTTACTGCTTTGCCAGTTCAACGTTATTTACAGTTATTCAGCTCTTGCAATAAATGTTCTGAATTCCTGATTGTCTTGTGGGAGTTTTTAGCCTTATTAACTTAATGATGGGAGAAAGAGATAACAAGAAGAAAGTAATATTCCCACTATTGTCGATGGTCTGCCTTCCTTTCCCCTGAATCTCTCCCATTTCCTTGTAGGAGATGACCAGGCTGAGTCCGAAAGAGGGGTCAAATGCATCTAAGTCATGAGTCCCTGTGTGTCCGCAAGATCTAAGTCCAGTCCACCTTGAATGCCTTTCTTATCTCCCGCTCATTTCTCTTGACCATTAGTTGGTCAGATTCTTGTAGAGAGCTTAAAGTTGCAATAAATCTTTATACTCATTTGAAGTGCCCGAACCTCCTGATTTCCCTGGCATTTTATACAGTCCCCATCCACCACTATTGGCATAGCCAGTTGAAATTGGCAAAGATTGAGAATATTGAAATCTCTGGAGAAAGGTTAGGATAATATAGTTGTCATAACCCTATGACTAACAGCAATCTTTAAAAGCAGAGTGAAAAGCAAGATATCGGACATGGACTGAGTCTTAATCCAACTTTGACAGTGTACAACATAGGAAAAGTATTAGGTTTACAAACATATTTTTAAGGCCAATTGCTTAACATCTCCTTGTTTTTATCACGATAGATGCTCTGGCCAACCTACAGTATGAGTGCTGCTAATGGTGATATTCCAGTCTTCGATTTTACAATTTTCCTTCCAAAAATCCAAGGAAACAGCCACTGCTAGCCAAACAAGGATATGATTAAAATTTAGCAGTAAATAGCAAGTACAAAACAGTTCCAGTTGAGTTTAAATTTAGTTCCAAGTAACTTAATCCCAGACAAAGATAACAGAAATAATAGTTAAGCATTCCAAGAATATTATGGGGGATGCAGACCATTGCAGTTATGCTTCAATTTGAGGATTGTTTTATTATTATTATTTTTATTCTTTAAACAAGTGAAATGTTATGTCCAATAAAGAAACATAATTATTCGAGTGGAATGGATTTCTTAAAGGCATGGCATTCTTACTGACTTCTTAATGAGGAGAAGAACGATGCTGGAGTCAATATGAACCCCCAAACATCTATTATTTTTGAAATGTGAACCTCTAAAAACTATTAAGCAGACCAAAGACTGAAGAAACTACTCAGATAAGGACAGAAGACTTTTAAATCAAACGTCTGTAGAGATTCTCAGTCATCCAGGTCATGGTTGTCCCAAAAGTGCTTTTTCAGGAGGCAACTGGAGTTTTTTTTTCTTTTTATTTAAAGACATTTCACTTCTCATCCAAGAAGCTTTTTCAACCTTTTCCAAAAGTTTTCAAACCAAAAATGAAAAGTAGTCCAGTTGCCATGATTCAACTTCCAGACTATTAAGGGAAAAAAAAAGAATAAACTCCACTTTTATTTCCTATATAATTCCTGTATTTGTTCACTTAACCTAGAAATAGGTTAAAGATACTCAGGGGTCAAATAGAATATCCCCCCAAAAGGTTTTAAAATAGACTTTTATTGAGAATAGAAGTCTTCATCGTTGTTACTATTCGTAAGGTGACAACATTAATGATGAATTGCAATTGTTAATCTCTCATGAATAAATATGTCTTTGAGAAGGGATTTCAAGGAGAGATGCATTTAGGTGCTAGAGAAAGGAAATTTAGAAGAGATAACTTCTTCTGCCTAAAAAGCAGGGTTTAAAAATGATTTTAAAAAATGTATTGGGCTTCAACTCCTATAATAAACATCTACATCAGAGGTGGGTTTCTGGAGAACCGGTAATGAAAATTTTGAGTAGTTTGGAGAATCAGTAGTAAAAATTCTGACTGGCCCTGTCCCCATCTATTCTCTGCCTCCCGAGTCCCAGCTGATCAGGAGGAAATGGAGATTTTACAGTATCCTTCCCATGGAGTGGGGTGGGAATGGAGATTTTACAGTATTTTTCCCCTGCCATGCCCACCAAGCCAAGCCATGCCCACCAAGCCACATCCAAAGAACCGGTAGTAAAAAATTTTGAAACCCACCACTGATCTACATGTCAGAAGAAAATAAACATCTGTAGAATAGAATAATAGAGTTGGAAGGAACCTTCTAGTCCAGCCCCCTGCTTAGGCAGGAAACCCTATACCCATGATGGCGAACCTATGGCCAGCTGATCTTCGGGCATTCTGGGCTCACTAGAAGTCAGCAAACGATCCATTTCCAGCCTCCGGAGGGCCTCCGGGTGCGGGGAGGCCGTTTTTGCCCTCCCCAAGTTTCAAGAAAGCCTCTGGAGCCTGGGGAGGGCAAAAAATGGGCCTACTGGATCCATTGTATCATCTCATGCCAAAAGCAGGGGGAGTGAGGGGGGGGTCGTGCATGCATATGTGTGGGCGGGTGGAGTGCATAGAATTATGAGTATGGGCACATGTGCACATGACCCCCGGTGCTCCCCCCGCTTTTGGCACATGATGGCAAAAAGGTTAGACAAATGGTGATCCAATCTCTTCTTAAAAAACTTCCAGTGTTGGAGCATTCACAACTTCTGCAGGCAAGTTGTTCCACCAATTAATTGTTCTCACTGTCAGGAAATTTCTCCTTAGTTCTAAGTTGTTTCTCTCCTTGATTAGTTTCCACCCGTTACTTCTTCTCCTGCCCTATAAAAACCGAAAGACCAGGAAAGGAAACTCTAGTCTAACTTCCCTAGGAGCTAGCTTTCTATGTACAGTCAGAGTTTGGAGAGAATACTGTAGGTCACTTCATTTAGTGAGACAAATTGGTCTCTGTGTTCTCTTCTTTGAATGTCATTCAAAATACTGTATATCAGTTGTGTTCCCTTCCGTGCAGATGTCACTCTGGGGGAACTAAAAAGTGTATTATTTCATACCAGTCTATGCACAATGCTGGTTTAAAGAGGAAAGAGGCTATTTTCTTCTTGGAAAGAAATCCTTAACTTTTTTTTTCTGAAAAAGATGTTTGTGGTTGCTTCCTAAACCTTGCACATTTTAACGTTGCCTCGGAAAGCATTTGGGGTCATTGAGAGAGAGAGAGAGAGAGAGAGAGAGAGAGAGAGAGAGAGAGAGAGAGAGAGAGAGAGAGAGAGAAGAGAAAAGACCAGCTGTAATTGGGGAGTAAGCCAAGAACCAGATCTAAATCCAATTAAAGGCATCGAGAGCTTCCCGCGGACTTCAATGGAATCTGATGTTGGCCTTGGTTTATACCCAGATATCGCCCGTTTTGCTTCTATCCAACGAGTTGACACAGTTCCTCTGACACCCAAAACACTTCTAGGCAAATTCTGTATATCTCTCAATAAGCCTTTGGTTTCCACCCTGACAGGAATTCAACCATGTGGAAAGGAAGGACTCTTTTCTTCCCGTTTGCAGAGCCGAGACATGAAGATCAGCCCGAGGGACTCTTTCAGAGGCATCAAATCACATGAACCAGAGCCAGGCATTAAGGACTGATTAACAGTGAAGCCTACTTGGAGCCACAATTCCTGTCATTTTTCAGAAGCCCTGGCCTTGGTAGGGGGAAAAAAAAACCCACTGGAACTTTCCCCCTTCTGCTCTTCCCAACCAAAGCATACAGAAAAGTCTGCCGGAGCTCAGGAGCACGTCAACGATCACAGGAGATCTTGGGGACTGCCTCTTATTAAAAGTATAATAAGGGAAAGCAATGTTTCAAATGTAAAGGAAAGGTTTTGTAAGCCGACCCCATTGAGTTTCCAAGTATTGTGTTAACTCTCAATGATCCTGACAGAATAGCATCCCTCCAGAATGACTTTCTCTGTGATGTAATCACAATGTCGTGGAATGACATACAGTATATGCTCCTTTACCAAATGCATCTTGGTGCTCCTTTTTCTTCCACCTATGTTCCTCCTCCTCCCCCTCCCCCTCCTCTCCTCCTCCTTCTCCTCCCCCTCCTCCTCCTCTTCCTCCTCCTCCTTTTTTTCTCTTCTTCATCCTCTTCTTCTTCTTCTCCTCTCCCCCCCTCCTCCTCCTTCCCCCTCCTCCTCCTCTTCCTCCTCCTCTTTTTCCTCTTCTTCATCCTCTTCTTCTTCTCCCCTCCCCCCTCATCCTCCTTCCCCTCCCTCTCCCCCTCCTCCTCCTCCTCCTTCTTCTTCTACTTCATCCTCTTCTTCTTCTTCTCCCCTCCCTCTCCTCCTCCTCCTTCCCCTTCCCCTCCTCCTCCTCCTCTTCTTTTTCCTCTTCTTCATCCTCTTCTTCTTCTCCCCTCCTCCCCTCCTCCTTCTCCTCCTCCTTCTTCTTCCCTTTCCTCCTCCTCCCTTTGTTTAATTAAAAAAAGCAATCAGCCAGAATTAGAAACTGAAACACTCCCAGACTGATAGTAATAACACTTTCTGGGTGACATGTTAACATACATTAGCATGTGTGTATGTTAGCATTAGGAAAGAAAAACTAAAACAAAATAAGCTGCAGTGAAAGAAAAAAAAATCAAATATATTTTCTTCAGCCCATTCTTTTGTTCCAAATATTTTTTTTTCTTTCTCAGCACTGAAACTGGCATAAGAGTGCAGTCCTTTATGCACATTTATTTGTAAATATTACAGTGAGAAGCATTATTTCTCCAGGCATTTGTCTGGAAGTAGATTGGAGGGGTTTTTTTTCCTGAATTGTTTATTATAATGTGGAACTTGTTATATGTGTATATATGTTTGGAAAGAAATTGTTTCAGGCTCTAAGGAATTGAATGCTGAAGCTGGCTGACCATAAAACGTTGATGCTACTTTATGTTTGAAGTTCTAATTTCACAGATAAATAAATACAGTATATATCTAATTACATATATCTGTAATTACTAACCACCATTTAGTATTATAGCCTGAAACCCAGTGGATAGAGTAGAGTAGAGTAGAATAGAATAGAATAGAATAGAATGGAATGGAATGGAATGGCATGGCATGGCATGGCATGGCATGGCATGGCATGGCATGGCATGGGACGGGACGGGACAGAACAGAACAGAACAGAACAGAACAGAACAGAACAGAATAGAATAGAAGGGAGCTTGGAGGTCTTCTAGTCCAACCCCCTGCTTAGGCAGGAAACCCTACACCACACTCTTCTGTAAGAGAGTCTTACTGAAATGTAATATGTGATCTGTTTGCATTCTCCTTCTCCAATGATAAGTTTAAGTAGACAAAGGTCTTGTCTTATCACATTGAGTACAGTTGTAGAAGTAGGTTCATTGTTTTGCTCCTGGAAATGAGAAACATCTATGAGAAATACAATTATCAAATACACTTTTAGCTTCCATCAAACTCTCACAAAATAAATTGGTAGCAGATTGATTGATTGGTTGATTGGTATTTATTTATTTATTTATTATAAAATTTATTTGCCACCCATCTCATATTATCCATCTCATATCTGGGTGACTAACAACATAAAAACATAAAAATTATCAATTATAAAATAACACGGCAGATAAAATCGATAACATATAACATTTCCCTTGACCTACCTTCCTTCCTTCCTTCCTTCCTTCCTTCCTTCCTTCCTTCCTTCCTTCCTTCCTTCCTTCCTTCCTTCCTTCCTTCCTTTCAACCTGTTTCTGATAAATTGCCTTTCAAAAATGCAAAGCCTGTTTCATTTGCATATTTGCTTCATATTTTGTAAAACTGCCCATTTCAGTGGGATTAGAGACAAAGTTTAATGATGAAACAAAGTTTAATGATGTATGAATATTCATGCATTCATGCACAGATAGATTTGGACTAATTCAGAATCTAAAATTTATGGACTGAGATCCCCCCCCCCCCTTTGAGCTGAATGTAAGTGAATTGATTTGGATTGAACTGGGCCAATTCAGATGCTTTTCACAGATCTAAATGTGTTTTCTGATGGCTGGCCCCAATTAGTCTAAACATGTAGAACTGATGACATTTGGTTTGAATTTTCTGAACTCATTTGAAAGTTGAATTAATTGGATTTTTTTCAATTGATTTTTCAAATCAATTGAAATGCTCAGATTAACCTAAAGCCAGAAATACCACACTTTTAGTTTTGAATCTATGGCTTTTTAGATGCTTTAGAGCTTGGTTGTTTGTTTGCAAATGTTTCATTACACAACTAAGTGATGTGGTCAGTTAGATTAAGAAAACTCACTCAAAACCAGATTGCATTCCCCATCATCTAAAGTTTGCATAGCCCACTGGAGTTGTAATCTAGTGGGGGGAAAATCCCAGGTCATTGGTTCTGAGGGAAGTCACCCCTCCTAGAAGAATGAAATATTTTGAGAAATATTTTAAAAAAGTAGAATATTATATTTCCCCTAAAAAAGACATGGAAATCCTAAGGGAGACAGAAACTCAGAGTGCCAGCTCCCTGTCCTCAGCAGTTATTTATTGTCCATTAAGAAAGACTGGGCCAGCCTATCTACAAAACAAAAGACCTTCAGCTCCAGGATGACGGGATTATCCTCCAGAAAAAAGCCATTCAGCCACAATAGGAACTGCACAACAAGCCCCTTCATTGCATCCCCCAGAAAGCTTCAACCAAGCTTGTTTCAGAAAACCTACAAGGTTAGCTATGTTCCCCTACATCAGCCAATAGCTTGCACAGAAACAGGAAGGTCAAGGTCAAGACCCAAGAGAGGATATAAATAACTCTCCACTCCATGTGGTCAGCTGCCCAGAATCACACATGCTTGGTGGTCCTGTCCATCAATAAACCATCTTTCTAATCAGCCTCCATGTTTCCAGTGTCTTTCTCCCCACTTGGAACTGAACCAGATGGATATTTCTTCCAATAGTTCTGTGTCTTCATAAGTCTCAATTGATAAATTTTCAATTCCATTCCATTCTGGCTGACAATTAACTACTCTAAGCGGTTGTGTATTTTTTGAATATGGGAACTGTCCCCTCTGGAAAAAAAAGAATATGCTACTCCACAACGGTTCTTTATTGAATCTAGATTACCACACACCTGCCTTTTCAACAGGCCTTGAGCTGCTCATCTAATAGAGATCTAATAATGGTAAAGTCTGACTTCCCACTGGTGCTTTTCGCATTATAATATTATTTGTATCTTAAATACAGTTCTTTTAAATCTTATTTACAATAATGTGCCAGCAATTCAGAGCTGGGTTTGATTGTAGCAGCATACAGCTAAGTCCTTGATTTACAACAGTTCATTCAGTGACCGTTCGAAGTTAAAACAGCCCTGAAAAAAGTGACTTACGACCATTTTTCACACTTACGACCATTGCAGCATCCCCACGGTCAAATGATTTGCATACGGATGTTGACAATTGGTTCATATTCATGACATCCTGGGATCATCTTTTGCGACCTTCTGACAAGCAAAGTCAGTGGGGAAGCCATATTCACATAAAAACCATGTGACTAACAACTGCACCAGGGGTGAAATGTAAAATTTGTTACTACCGGTTCTGTGGGAATAATGTAACTGGGTGGGCGTGGCCAACTCTTTTTTTTTAACTTTTCGAAGCATTTTTTTCCAATCTCTGCCATTCAGGCAACTCAGCTGGGATCGTCAGAGAGGCATTTTTAAAAATGCTTTGAAAAGCCTCTCTGACGATCAGGCAACTCAGCTGGCATTTTTTTTAACCACCTCTTTGGCCAAGAGGTTGCAGAAAAAAAATGCTTTGAAAAGCCTCTGACGATCCCAGCTGAGCCGCGGGATCATCAGAGGCTTTTTTAAAAAAAACTTTTAAAAGCCTCTCTGACGATCAGGCAACTCAGCTGGGATCGTCAGAGACTTTTCAAAGCATTTTTTTTAACCACCTCTTTGGCCAAGAGGTTGCAGAAAAAAAATGCTTTGAAAAGCCTCTGACGATCCCAGCTGAGCTGCGGGATCATCAGAGGCTTTTTTTTTTTACTTTTAAAAGCATTTTTTTGTCGGAAGAGGTTGTAGAAAAAATGCTTTTAAAAGTAAAAAAAAAAAGCCTCTGATGATCGTACGGCTCAGCTGGGCATGGTGGGGGGTGGCAGGGATTTTTGCTACCGGTTCTCCGAACCACCCGCCACCATCGCTACCGGATCGCTACCGGCGATCTGGTCTGAACCGGGAGCATTTCAGCCCTGAACTGCACCGATTCACTTAACAAATGTGGCAAGAAAAGTCATAAAATAGGGCAAAACTCACTTAACAAATTTCTCACTTGGCAACATCAATTCTGGGCTCAATTGTGGCTCTCAAGTCAAGGACTCCCTGTATCAAGCTGTTACAGATGAACACATTCATAAATGTACACACTGATTTTGGGTGAATTCAAGGTTAATGCTGTATAGTCGGTAAGTGAATAATAACCCAAACATTTAAACCAGCCTCAGTCCTCTCAAATATACCATCTTTATGCCATATTCACAAGTTAAAGTTCACACAATACTGCTTTCCCGGCTAAGCAATAACTTACTTTATTGGTAGAAATGTTCCTCTACGTTTTTGCAAGTGTGTTATATTTCATATCCCTTATAAATAAAACACAAGCAAAGCAGTGGTGAAATCTAAAATTTCTTACTACCAGTTCTGTGGGCGTGGCTTGGTGGGGTGAGGGGTAATGTGACTGGGGGGCGTGGCCAATTATTTTTTTTTTAACTTTTAAAACCAATTTTTTCTACAACCTCTTTAGTTAAGAGGTTGTAAAGAAATGTTTTCAAAAGGCTCTGACGATCCCAGCTGAGTTCCCTCTGCCAATCAGGGAACTCAGCTGGGATCGTCAGAGCATTTAAAAGAAAAAAAAGGTTTTTTTTTTCTTTTAAATGCCTTTGACGAGCTGCATGATCATCAGAGGCTTTTTTTTTTTTTTTACTTTTAAAAGCAATTTTTCGGCCGCAGTTGTAGAAAAAATGCTTTTAAAAGTAAAAAAAAAAAAAAAGCCTCTGATGATTGTGTGTCTCAGCTGGGCAAGGTGGGGGGTGGGCAGGGATTTTTGCTACCGGTTCTCCGAACCACCCACCTCCATCGCTCCCAGATCGGGCAATCCAGTCCGAACCAGGAACATTTCACCCCTGAAGCAAAGCCAAACGTTCAAAGAATATTTGAATGGCCATTAAATAAAAAGAAGAGATGAGATGTCAAATTTAAGGAAATACGCTTCTGAAACTGACTTTTGGGGTTGAGATCATTTCCCTGTTCCTCGTGCCAGAACCTGTTCCTCTTGTCCAAGTGCTGGAGCTGAAACCTTATTTGGAATCTTTGTCATAAAATAAACTAAAATGACTTCGTCTGAAAGATCTTTCCTAAAGATTGAATATTCTGGAATATCACAGATGCACAGCAAAAGAATTAAGGATACAGTTGCTTGGGAAGAGAGAAATTACATTAGGATAGATTTAACACAAGGGATGCGGTGGCTCAGTGGCTAAGACACTGAGCTTGTCGATCGAAAGGTTGGCAGTTTAACAGTTTGAATCCCTAGTGCTGCGTAATGGGGTGAGCTCCCGTTACTTGTCCCAGCTTCTGCCAACCTAGTGGTTCAAAAGCATGTAAAAATGCAAGAAAAAATAAGGAACAACTTTTGGTGGGAAGGTAACAGCGTTCCGTGCGCCTTTGGCGTTTAGTCATGCCAGCCACATGACCATGGAGACGTCTTCGCACAGCGCTGGCTCTTTGGCTTTCAAACAGAGATTAGCACTGCCCCCTAGAGTTGGGAACGACTAGCACATACGTGCAAGGGGAACCTTTACCCTTAGCCTTAACACTTCTGTTGATAAGAACTGGACTTGAAAATGCTTCCCTTACAGCAGAACATGTTTGACATTTAAAAAAAAATCCTGTTTGTAGCTAAGAAAACCCTTAACTTTTAAGTAAGTCTGCAATTGTTATTTCTGCCATGGTGTCAGTTATAAAACAAATTGGATTGGGATTTTGACTAACTGAAATTGATTTTACCGGTTGATTTATATAGGACTAACTTACTCTGGATCAAGAAAACAGAGCAGAGCACTGGTGCTCTACATATTTTTCTGAAACTACAGTTGACTATCAAGATGGGAAATGAAGAGGTGGCTGAGAGCTATGGGAATTCTAGTCGCAATATATCAAGAAGGTCCCAGGGTATGATATTCTGATGCATAATCTAGTTCTGTTCAATCTAAGCACATTGAATTTAAGAAAAATGAGCCTGGATAGCTCAGCAGACTAAAAGCATTGTGATTAAAGACCAGCTGTCTGCAATTACTATAAGTTCAAATCTCACCAGGCTCAAGGTTGACTCAGCCTTCCATCCTGTCTAAGGTAGGTAAATTGAGGACCCAGTTTGTGGGGGCAATAAGCTGACTTTGTATAAATATACAAAAGTATGAAGGCTATTGCTTAACGCATTCTAAGCCGCCCTGAGTCTCCGGAGAAGGGCGGCATGTAAATCGTTTTTTTTAAAAAAATACATTTTTGAAATTAACTCTGAGGATCAAGATAATTTCTACTGTTCCTCTTGTCAGAATCTGCTGTCTGCAGTGATAGACCCAAAGAACATTTAACATCATGAAATTTTATTTGGAAACGTTCCAGTTAAGGGTGTTTAGATAGTTTACTCCATAAACATGTCTATGGAGATTCTCAGTCATTCAGGTCATTGTCCCAAAAGTGTTTTTTTTTTTTCAAGAGGCAACTGGACTTTCTGTTTTTCTTTGAAGATGTTTGCCTTCTCATCCAAGAAGCTTCTTCAGCTTCTTTGGGACACCATATAGAGTTTGTGTGGCTCATCCTATAATCAAAGAATTCAATGTACAGATGCAAATTGTAGGAGGAAAACCAAGCTTAAAGTTAGGATTGGGATACTAAAAGCAACGAATCTCAACAAGATTTTAAAAATAGGAATAAATTGAGTTATGTGCGTGCAACATGTATTAGTGTAAATTAAAAAGTTCTCTGGGACTTTTTTTAAAAAAATAATTTTTATTGAACAGTTTTAAAAAAAAAGAAATTAAAAAGTTCTCTTGGACTTCTTCTCTGGAAGTAGTCATCACTATGTTGATAGATAAAATAGACAAAAAGACCAGATATTTGTCAGCGATGAAATGCACTTACCTTTGCTACCGGTTTGGGAGTGTGAGCACAGGGGCCTCTTCTGCGGATGCACAGAGCCTTCTGCACATGTGCAGAGGGTCAAAAATGGGACGTAATGACATCCCGGTGGGTAGATAGATCTGGCTGGATTTCATTGCTGATATTTGTAGGGTGGAATATTGGAAGGATTCCAATAAATGTCAGAGTGTAATAACTGGGGGAAAATGGCTATATAGTTTGAATTGTTTGCTTCTTCTTTGATGACATATTTAAATTGGTTCATTTCCCATCATCACGTTTTCCTTAGCCCAAATTTTCATTTCACGGGTATTTTATAATTGTTTTAATTTCCAATTTTATTTCAAAGAACGAGCTTGTGAAAAAATGCCCGAGGTTGCTTTTGAACTAGCTTTTCCTTATCCTTTTCCCTCATTTTTTTTCTTTCCTGGTGGGCTCTCTTCACTTTATATGCCATTCTGTTATTCAGCCTTTACAAAGGAAAGATTGACAATGGATAGGTTTAAAATGCTTTTGAAGTTGAGTCAACATCGTTTTCAATGTTCTGTTGAATCACTTTTCAAGTATCTTTAGTGCCTGAAGGGACTTTTTAAAAAGATGTCGAAACATCTGATGCTACCATTTTTATTTTTTTATTTTTGTCTTGCTATTCAAAAGGACATTCCACTTTGTTTAAGGAGTTCTCCTCCTAGGTAAGCGTATAGAAGATTGTAGGCTTGGAGTTTCATTTCTGAAAGGCCTGGTTCAAAAACTTCTTTTAATGCTTTGTAATGCTGTTTATTATCTGGACACAGAATGTCCATGAGGTGCAAAAAGGCAAGGGCAATGAGTCTCATGCTATTGAGATAGAAACTCTGTCCAGTTTCTACTTGTATCATGACATCATTCACAAGTACAAAAAATGGTGGAGCTTGCATCACAACAGCTTAATGTTGACTTAGTTGTTTTCATTAAACTGTTGGATTTCTGCAGTTATCCCTGAACAACAATGCCCATTCCCAAGCTTTAATGTTTGCACATGTTAGAAATCATATGGAATTACTCTTCCATGCCAGGCCTTTCAAAAAAAAAAAAAAGCTGTTAGCCATGATTAACTGACAGATAGGCAACATTTAAAGGCTTTCATTGCCACTCATTCCTAATCTTGCAATAAAAGAGAGTACAATTGACCCCTTTGTCTGAAGTGTCATTATTGAAATATTTGTCAGTCTTGTAGAAGCTGATCTTGTGTGGAACACTGGAACTAGATCAGATGTTGGGAGAATAGGAGAGGAGAGGAGAGGAGAGGAGAGGAGAGGAGAGGAGAGGAGAGAAGAGAAGAGAAGAGAAGAGAAGAGAAGAGAAGAGAAGAGAAGAGAAGAGAAGAGAAGAGAAGAGAAGAATAACTTTATTGTCACTTTGAATGTACACTAATTGGCCTACATTAAAAATGAAATTTCATTGCCTACAGCTCTTAAAGGGTCACCACTTTTAATTTTACACTACATAAACATGACAAGATAAATAAATAAATAATAATTAAATACAAAATTATGTATATACCAACATACATTATATGACACGGAAACAAGATTACAAGAAACAACACGATCTAGTTATAATGTTTATGGTGAGAAAAATGAATATTGTGAGTTTACCAGATGGATGGCCTAGGGAACAAAGCTGTTACAGAATCTGGTAGAAATACTTTGAAATCTCTTCCCAGAGGGGAGCAACAGAAACAGATCATAAACTGGGTCTCTAATGATGCTTTGAGCTCTAAGCACGTAGCACTTATAAGCAGTATCCTGAATAAAGGGAAGTGAGCTTCCTATAATCTTCTCAGCTGTCCTCACTACTCTCTGTATGGACTTTCTATCTGAGGCATTGCTGCCACCAAACCAAACAATGGTGCTGTTTGTTAAAATGTTCTCAATCGTGCCTCTGTAAAAAGTAGCCAGGACAAAATCTGATGCAGGAAATGTAGACGCTGCTTTGCATGCTTCACTAAGGATGATGTCTGGAGAGATCAGTTCAGATTGTTAGTTGTCTGCACCTCCAGATGCATCACCACAATGCATTGCCACAATGCAGTCTCCATTTCTTAATCAACTCCTACCAAGCACAATCCACCTCAATTACATAACAACAAAGTTAAGATGTATACTAACAAAGCTGGCAGCACAGCTCATTAATATTTCCTCAAGGCAAAGGTCTTCTTAAGAAGATTCTGCAGACCTTCTTTACTCCTTAAACATATCTTTTTTTGAATCAAGCTTGATTCTAGATAAGTGAGTAGATGCATTCATATAATGTTCTGATCTAGGCTTCCTTAGAAAGTATAAAACACAATCTTAGTCCCAGCAAAACCTCTTTTATTTACAAGGCTGTGAATTATTGTCATCCACAGTCTGCAAGGCTTCACAAACAATCTTTAAGAGAAAATGTTTATAAACACCCACCGTATCTCTCTTGGAATGCTGCCAGAGAACTAATTGCCAAACGCAGGACAAGGCCAAACTTGACACAGAGTCAAACATAACTTTACAAAGCTTGAAGTGACCAGATGAACCAATTGCTTCCTGCAAAAACTCATGTTCCGTTTGTTCCTCTTTTATGTTTTATGGGAGGGGCCAATCATCTCCAAGCTTTACTCCCAAGTCAACCCTGTTTTCTTAATTGTTCCTGTCTCCTGGCAGCTCTGTGCATGCGCACACTGGGAACAGGCTGACACTGTTCTTTTGCCTCTCTGATGTCAGACTCCAGAAACTCCGGAGGCAGCACATAACTATCAGATGGCCTTGGCCCCCTCTCTGCCTCTGATGCAGAGCCCTCACCCGAGCTTTCCCCGGCCCCCAGGACTGGCCTAAGTTCCTTCCCAATCTTCTCACTGTCATGTGATGCAAAGGTAGTTACCTATCCAAGTACTAAAGAACAGGATTATGAAGCACTTTGTATGTGATTCCAGGAAAGTGCTTCTGAGAATGTGATGGCACATGTCTTCACCTTTCAATGTAGTTTTCTTAAATTATACAAGAGGGCAATGACTCTTGAATCTCTATTTTAATAAAGTTCAGTCTTGCAAAGTACTCCATATGGATTTTAAGTGGGTTGTTTTCACTAGACCGTGTAAAAAAGATACAAAGATACAAAAAATACTTTATTTGACGTCTAGAGCCAGAGTGACCTATCCTGATTATTCAATATCCAGTGTTAACACACAGGCATGTATTGGAGTCATGGCTGAGATGAAAACATTACCCATGAATCAACATTTTGGCACTAGCAGAATTGGCTGTAGATGCTCTGGTAACATCTGGAGAGTAATAACAATTCATAAATTCTGTGCCAAGATTATTTTGATAGTTTACATGAATATTCAAAAATGATAGCAATTACTTATCTCACATTTTCCAGGAGCTGAATTCTTTCTCCCAGTGGGTTATTCTTTACTCTGGGGACTCATGAGCCATCAAAGAAGGAATATTTTTAACAGAAAAGGAGCTGCATTTAGAATGATACAGGAGAAAAAGAGAATGAAAATCACTTAAATAAGTGTTCCTGGTTGGAGAGTTAGTATTGTGGATTTTATTGCATGGATTTGCTCTGGTGTTTTCCTCTTAACCTTCTGCTTCATAACATTTCCTGTTATTTGTTCCAGTGGCAAATAACTGCAAAGAGAGTTGTTGTTAAAGATATACAGAGCACTACATTTTTTCCTAGCACTGAGTAGACTTTGAAAGAGACAAGTCTTACCTGCAGGCTGACAATCTAATAGGCATGATACAAAATGAGAAAGGGAAGAAAGCTCTTTGCAACTTGGTCCTACCTAGACCAAGTCAATATTTTGACGTCCTTCTGAAAGATGGTGGACACAGGTTCTGAATGGCCTCTTTTCTGTCTCCCTGTAAATGAAGCTGAAGTATACTTCACTCCGTTTTTCTAACCGAATAACAAACTTTCGAAGTTATTGCTCATTAGATGAAGTCCTATATTTTTAAGCTGTTTGATTATTTCTAATGAAAGTATCATAAAAGTCTTTTATATCACTTGATCAAACTGAACACCGTTACTCAATTTTCAATTATTACAATTCTATTTGGCTAATAGAGCAAGTCCTCAGTTTAGGGACACCATAAGCTCATTTAGTGTCCATTTAGATACAGTAAACTCATTTTCTATTTGGAGTTTAAGCTCCCTCTCCACAATTTAATGGATTAGGGGCAATTACATCAAGGGCTTGCTGCAAATGACACCAATTGTGTCAACTACATGAGGATGCAAATGACATAAAGTGATCAAAATTTGACCTGGCAGTCATCTTCTTCTCCAAATAGCCAATCCACTGTAGATGGACTATATTAGCATTTTAAAATAAAGCATAATTTAGTCATAAACTGTAACATATTTTTGATTTGGAGAATATATTCATATATCTCTGGTTTATATTTTAAAAGGTGAAAGGAGTGAGTGAGTGAGTGAGTGAGGAAGGAAGGAAGGAAGGAAGGAAGGAAGGAAGGAAGGTTTTTTAGAAGCAAAGTAAAGGAGTTTTGCAATAGCAAATAGGATATATTGTTTGTCATAATCCATAGGTGTTTTCCTAGGAAAGATAACCCCACCCCAAATACCCAAATATATTTGTTTAAGGACAGTTGAATGGAGATGAGTGAAATGATGTTCTCAGCTTAACACCTACTAATATTGCATCATCCTCAAGAGCCGTATCAATCAATCAACATTTCCCTGTAATATTATGTATTGCCATGGTTGCTTATTGCTGCTTTTGTTATTATTTCACCGATTCTGATTGTTATATCAATTCTTATTTTTAGACCACTTCTGGGAAATTACAGGGATACTGGCATATTGATGGTACCCAGAGAAAGGCTAAAGAAAGAATCCAAATGTCAAGAGATTCTCAGTCATTCTGGTCATGGTTGTCTCCAAGTACTTTTTCAAAAGGCAACTGGGCTTTGTTTTGTCTTGAGGATGCTTCATTTCTCATCCAAGAAGCTTTTTCAGCTCTGAAGAAGCTTCTTGGATGAGAGATGAAGAAGCTTCTTGGATGAGAAATGAAACATTTCCAAGGGAAAACAAAGTCCAGTTGCCTTTTGAAAAAGCACTTTGGGGACAATCCAAATGTCACCTACTGAAGACATGCTATAACCAACATCTACTAAAACTTAGTAGAGGACAAACGTAGCTGGGTTCCCAATCGGATGATGATTTTGATGTCTATATTCTGTTATTATATACGTTCATTTCAGAGGCTCCCCCAAATTTCAGCACATTGCATAAGAAGAATTTGTCTTCCGCCCTCGTCTATTTCCTGACTCCTAGAAAATATCATCTGAAGGACTGCCACAAAGGAGAGGGAGCCAACCTATTTTCCAAAGTGTTAGAAGGCAAGACAAGAAACTATGGATGGAAACTAATGAAGGAGAGAAACCACCTAGAAATGAGGAAGAATTTCTAACAGTGAGAGCAATTAACCAGTATAATGGGTTGCCTTCAGAAGTTGCGGGTGCTCCATCAGTGGAGCCTTTTAAGAAGAGTCTGGACAGCAGTGATGGGACTCAGCAGATTCAGGCCGGTTCAAGTGAACTGGTAGTTAAATTGCTGGCTTGCCCCTCCCCTCCCCTCCCCACCCCTTCCAGGAGTCCCCAGGTGCCTCATTTTGGCTCCCAGGTAAGTGCAGGGAGGTCTTTGAGGCTGAAAATGGGGTGTGGGGGGGCAGCACAACCCCCACAGCCTGTTTTCACTTCCAGGAGACTACAGAGAGGCCTACTAGGCTCAAAATGGGGCACAGGGGTTGCAGCGTGGCCCCCTATGGCCCATTTTCATTCCCAAGTAGGCTGAAGGGAGACCTACTAGGCCCAAAATGGGGCACCGGGAGGGGGCGCATCCCCCCAGTGGCCAGTTTTTCCCCCTAGGGGGGTGCAGGAGGCCAAGTGCTGCCTGTCACTCCCCCTGGCCCCCTGTCACTCCCCATGGCCCCCTGGCCATGCCCACCATGACTATACCCTTCCAACCAGTAATTAGGGCAGAGAACCAGTTGTTAAATTATTTGAATCCCACCACTGTTGGACAGCCACTTGTCTGGAATGATATAGGGTCTCCTTCTTGAGCAGAGACTGCTTAAGAAGGAGAAGACTGCCAAGGTCTCTTCCAGCTCCGTTATCCTGTTAATCCTGTAGTCAGCACTGCTTGCTCTTTTTAAAAGAGGGACTCAGTTTGGGTGGGTAAAAGGACCTCCAAGTTTCCCTTCCAACACCGTTATTCTCTCTGCATCGAATTGGAACCTCTCATTAGAGATCTGAAATCAGTCTACTGGGTGGAAGAAGAACAGTGACAAATCCTTTCATGCAAAGCAAAACGAGCCCGCCTTGTCCTTTTAGATTTGCATTGCTTCTTGAGAACAAAACCTGAAAGGAGAGGCATTTATCTAAAATGGCACCCAGATTTGAAGTGAGATCAGGAGTGCGTACTTTCTTTCCCTCCACCTCCTCCTGCCTGGATGGTTTAAGATTATGAAGTAGAAGGCCGTGCCTCTGGCAGTCACGGGAGGAGCCTCTGCAGGCAGATATTTGGAGTTGTTCCAGTCATCACCCATTTGGAAAAAGGTTTTCCACAAAGGTATTTTGTGCATGAATGGTCCGGGGGAATAGGTTTCTGGACCAACTGGTGTGTAGCTAATTTTCAAAAGCCAGTTTACCATAACAATTGTTTTACAGGCTGAACCGCAGATCTTGTTGAAGTGCGGAGAGAATCGTAAATTAGGAAAGAGGCAAACCCATTAATGCGTTGACTGCGGCCACCTCTTAACAGGAATATTACAAATGGCAACAAGCAAACCCATTCATCTTACTTCAGTAGCCACCCCTCCCCCATTATTAAAATTAATGATTAACACATAGTTTAGGATGCTTCACACCCGCAATTCTCTTTTAAGAGGCCATGTACCAATTAATAATCAGGAGTTATCCACCATAATTGCTTTGCTTAAAGACCTCCAAAGAGTGGTACTATTATAAATATAAATAAAATTGGATTGTTGTGGTGAGAGAACAAAGCATTCTTTTATGACCCCAAGATGCTGTTTTCAAAAGGCGACTACTCACTATCATTTCTTTTTCCTTTTTTTTTTTAAAATTAGATTTATATGCCGCCCTTCTCCACAGACTCAGGGTGGCTTACAATGCCTTAAGCAATAGCCTTCATACTTTTGTATATTTTTTATACAAAGTCAGCTTATTGCCCCCACAAACTGGCTCCTCAATTTACCTACCTTAGAAAGGATGGAAGGCTGAGTCAACCTTGAGCCTCGAATTTGCAATAATTGCAGACAGCTGAATGTTAATAACAGGCTATTTAGCCTGTTGAGCTATCTGAGGCTCTTTTTATACATGCTTTATATCAAGCATCTTATACATGCTTGACAAAGCAACAACAACAACAGCTTATTACCACAAATTCAACCAGAATTTCCATTGCTAAGAAAGGAGAGTCACATCCAGTAAGGTGAGGCATACCCATACTTAGTAAGATCACACCTAGAATACTGCATCCAGTTTTGGTCATCACACTATAAAAAAGATGTTGAGACTCTAGAAAGAATGCAGAGAAGAGCAACAAAGACAATTAGGGGACTGGAGGCTAAAACATACGAAGAAGGGTTGCAGGAACTGGGCACGGCTAGACTAGTGAAGAGAAGGACCAGGGGAGACATGATAGCAGTCTTCCAATATTGGAGGGGCTGCCATATAGAAGAAGGGGACAACCAATTTTCCAAAGCATCTGAAAGCCAGACAAGGAATAATGGATGGAAACTGCTCAAGGAGAGATTCAACCTAGAAATAAAGAGAAATTTTCTGACAGTGAGAACAATCAACCAATGGAAAAAGCTTGCCTTCAGAAGTTGTGGAAGCTTCATCACTGGAAGCTTTCAAGAAGAGTATGGACTGCCATCTGTCAGAAATGGTGTAGGGTCTCCTGCAGGGGGTTGGACTAGATGACCTACAAGGTCCCTTCCAACTCTGTTATTTTAAGTCAGATGTTTCTGCCGCTGCCCCAGATAGATTTTCACTGGGGCCGCTTTTATTTAAAATCCAGCAAAGCACTGCATAGGAGAGAAGACAAGAAGTAATCTTGTCCGTGCCAGCTTTCTCTCTCCCCCCACCACACTATCCCTGAATTAACTTTTCAAACCGATAAGAACATCTGCAACTTTGCTTTTAATCTGTAGGCAACTTGGCATCCTGTAAAAGAGAAAAAGCCGACCTGATCAATTGCACTGAAAAGAAACTTCATAATGGGACATAAGATGAAAGGTCATGGGAAGGAGACAGCAAACTCACAAGCAGACACATATTACTGACTGTTCTAGAATGATTTATGGTGTGCTTTGCATGGAGCCTTGAGCCTACTTTCATTATTTATGCAGCAGTCTGCAATGCCACAATTCTTGTGGTCTGTATGCCAGCAGTATGATGATACTTTTAAGCAGTTGCATTTATTTCTCCTTCTTATCTGCCAAGGGAAGGAACCGATTCATTCCTGGCTAGTCTTTTTAAAATTATGGACGTGGCAAATATGAGCTAAAGTATATTTACTTCTCTGTATAACTGTGTTGAATGGGCACCCAAGTCTGAGAAACAGTTTCAGAGTTATGAGAAGAGTGTGAGATTTGCCATTTTTTTCCGGAGTATAAGACACACCTTAGTTTTTGGGGAGGAAAAAAAGCTGATTGGCAGGTGGATTGGCCTCCCGAAATACCCCCAATCAGCTATTCCCAGAGATGAATTTTAGCAACAGGTTCCTTGGTTGTGAGCTCTGTGCCTTGCTTTTTTTTTTTTTTTTGCTTTTTTTTTTCTGCCTCTGAAACAGCCATTTTTTTTCTGCCTTCGAAACAAAGCTTCAGAAAAAAAGCCCCCAAAACTCTGTTTGACGGCTTTTTTTCTGAAGCTCTGTTTGGCGGCTTTTTTTCTGAAGCTCTGTTCGGGCGCTTCTTTTCTGAAGCTTCTTTTCTGAAGCTTTTTTCGGCCTCTGAAACCTCTGTTTGAGAAGCCAGGCAGGGCTACATTTGGAGTATAAGACACACCCAGATTTTCACCCTCTTTTTTGGGGGGAACTCCGAAAAATATGGTATTTATTTTTTTAAAAAAAGAAGAATTTACAAGCCGCTAACCACATAAGCCAACTGAATAACCAAACAACAGAGGTGGAAGAGACCTTGGAGGTCTTCTAAACCAATCTCCACCTCAAGCAGGAAATCATTTTAGACAAATCTATGCTGGACAGGGAGAAGGGTAGGTGGAAAGGTGCAGACAGGGATTACATGGAATGCAGAAGAAAGTGAAGGCATCAAGGGATGGAAATCGCACGGTGGCCACAAATGCAGATACAATCTTGATATGAGAAAGATACTAAAATGTATGGTCTCAGTAAAGAGTTAACAGAATTGGACCAGATATTAACTCGAACGGATGAAAAACTGAAGAAAGAACTGGACAAAGAAGAAACTGAATATTTTTTAATATGGGACCTATTTTACCAATGGTTAGACAACAGAACAGAACAGAACAGAACAGAACAGAATTTTTTATTAAGGAATTTTTCTTGGTGCATATGCTTTCTGTATACATAAAAGATAGAAACAAAAATTAGAAATGGGGGGGCATAAAAAGAATAAATGCTAAAACAGATTCATTAAAGTAGATAAATTAAATATTATGATTATTATACTATTGATGTTATTGTGATGAATAGTACGGTAAACATTTTGATTATGACTGCCTAAAAACAATTGTACCCAGACAACACACTGTTTGATGGAAGTTGATTTTTTTATATGTTATATACATAAAATAAATAAAAATTAAAAATTAAAAATAAAGTGAAGGTAGTTAGAAATGCTGATTTAAAAATAATAAACTATTAGTGATCAGTAATTATAAAATACCATTGTATATCGATGATCCTGGCAATGCTCTACTCCCAAGAAACTATTGTGTTTCATTTTCTTTAAAAAAATGTGGTGGGTTTGAATACTGTTGGGCATAATATTAATAATTAAGAAGTCCTTTTTTTAAAACCTCCAGTGTTGGTGCATCCACAACTTCGAAAGTCAAGATGATCTACTGATTGATTGTTCTCGCTGTTAGGAAATTTTTCCTTACTTCTAAGTTGCTTCTCTCCTTGATTAGTTTCCATCCATGGTTTCTTGTCTTGCCTTCTGGTGCTTTGGAAAATAGCTTGACTCCTACTTCTTTGTGGCAGCTCCTCAAATATTGGAACACTGCTATCATGTCACCCTTAGTTCTTCTTTTCACTAGACTAGACATACCAAATTCCTGCAACCATTCTTCATAAGTTTTAGCTCTCCTAATCACCTTTTTCGCTCTTTTTTAGTTCTTTCCAGAGTTTCAACATCTTTTTTTTTATATTGTGGTGACCAAAACTGGATGCAATATCTTGGATGCATATAATCGGATGCACGTTTACATATGCTTATGTGAGTGAGAATATTCTTCCCCAATCTGCACGATCAGTTTGTAAAGTGTGTGACTCTGCTTTTGAATGGAAAAACATAAAGCAAGATTGTGAATCAGGACGATTGTGATAGTGATAAAGAAGAAGAAGAAGAAGAAGAAGAAGAAGAAGAAGAAGAAGAAGAAGAAGAAGAAGAAGAAGAAGAAGAAGAAGAAGAAGAAGAAGAAGAAGAAGAAGAAGAAGAAGAAGAAGAAGAAGAAGAAGAAAAAAGATACTAATCACATAAATGCAATTTTAATTCCATTTTTTTCCCAGGCTTGCTATTGAGTTGCACATTGACTGTCTTCAAATAAGTGGCCCTAACTATATTAGTATTGAAGGAAGGCAATTTTAGGAAGAACTTTCATGCACCCGTTAAAAATTCAATATTACGTTTGCTTTCAAAATATAGAAACGTGGCTAAAATAATAACATTACAATTTTCTTGTCGATTTGCTTACAGTCAGAGACTGGTAGAAATAGTCTTCTCCTTTTTTAACATCCATTGTATGATATTATTATGATTATTAATATCGTACCCAGCAGTATTCAAACCCACCACATTTTTTTTTTAAATGAAATATATCGGTTTCTTGGGAATAGAGCATTGCCAGGGTCATCCATATACAATGGCATTTTATAATTACTGATCAATAATAGTTTGGGGGGGGGGGTTATGTCGGCATTTCTAACTATCTACACTTTCTTCTGTGTTTCACATAATCTCTGCCCATGAACCAACATTCCTCATTTCCGTCATGCCCCCATCGGAGCCTGAATCTGCAGAGGAGGATGAGCCTGAGCCGGAGCTGACGGAGATTGAGGGGGTGGCTTAGTTGGCTTCAGAGGAATGTGGGGAGGAACAGGCTGGGGCATGGCAGGGCCCCTCAGGATTGGGATAACTTGTTAGCAGGAAGGAACAGGGGCAGGATGACCAAGAGAGCTCAAGCCAGGGCTGAAATGCTCCTGGTTTGAACCGGATTGGGCAATCCATTAGTGATGGCAGCGGGTAGTTTGGTAGCAAAAATCCCTGCCCCCCTCGCCCATGCACACACGATCGCCCGGTCCCCACTTGCCCACTTGGCAGCTTGCTGCTTCTTTCGGGCTCGCTCGCTTTTTCTACTTTGCTTCGGCTGCTGCAATCCATTGCATCAGCTAGCAACTCAATCTGCCTGCCTGCCTGCCTTGTGCCTTCAATTTGGTAAGTAACTGGGGTGTTGTTGTTTTTTGGAAGCTTTTTTTTAAAAAAAAAAGTTAATTGGGGTTTTTTTTAGGAGTTTTATTTTTTTTAGACATAGCAGTTTAAAGTTAAGGAAGTTTTAAATTTAGCTGTTTTTATCTTAAAAATATGAATAAAATAAAATAAAATATTTGTGCAGCTTTCTGAGATTTGGTGTGTGTTTCTGTAGTGTTTCACTCTAACTACACAAGCACACAACATCTCACAAAGCTGCATGCGGCATTTTGTGTGGAAAAAGTGTGAAAGTTGGGTTTTGAGCTTTTTGTGGCTGTGTGAGGTTCCTGCTTGTTTCAGGGGCCATTTTGGGTCAAGTGCAGCTGCTTTTACATTGTGTGTGAGTCAGTTGTTTTGTGTTGTGTTGTGTGTGTGTGTAAGGTGTAAAAGTTGGTTTTTGGTTCCTCATTGTTTTGTGTACTTTGTTTATTATTTTTATTATTTATTATTATTGGCTACACCCACTGGGTCACCTGATCACCAAGCCACACCCACCAATTAAGCCACACCCACAGACCAAGTAGGGGAAATTTTTAGATTACACCCCTGGGTCAAGCAGTGGACATGAGGAGCAACAGAGCAAGGATTGCCCCCTCCTGATCCCTGAGCATGGAGAGTGGAGCGAAGGCAAGAACAGTGCGTGCAGACCGAATGACTTGGGAGGAGAGCGCCCCACCTTTCTTCACAAGGCAGACCTGGCAATTGAAATTTAAGGAGATGCTGTGGGGAGGGATATTTGTCAGGAACAAATGCTGAATTGGTAGAGTTTGTTGTGCTGGTACAAACAGTTGGAGTTTGCAGGACTGCTTGCTTCTTCCTGACTTTGTGGACTCATTGTTTGTTCCTTTGTTCATGGACTTCTTTCCTATTCCTTTGATTTGCTAGACTGGGCACAGCCAGAAGCTGTTGCATGCGTGCTTTGCTCTAGGACTTGCTAAAACCATGGGAGTATTTGTGGGGCAATTTGGAGCATTAAAAAGGAGTTTGAACACTCATCTGGCTGCGTGACCTTCATGCCTTGTCCCACATTTATCAGAAGGAAGACTGAAATACAGGAATCCTACACTGGTACTTGCACAACATCTGCCCAATAACCTGGACATCCATTCCCAATGGGAAGCCAAATGGGTCACTGAATGTCCAGAAGACATACAAATGACCTCACAAAAAGAGGTGCCACTATCTCATGAGCAATGGACAACCCTGAATAGGGCTCACTCAGCACTGACCACCTGCAGGGACTCTCTATATAAATGGGATATAGCATTGTCCCTTCGGTGACTGTGGGATCCCACATCCGTGGCACCCAACCTTTTGGGTTCCATGGAGAAAGGTTTTTACATGGACTGAAGTGTGGTTTTTCATGCTGCCTACATCCCATGGATGGGGCTTCACTTGTTTGCACAGCCCAGACGTGGTATTCAATCAGTTCGTACCAGTTCAGGTGAACCGGTAGAGGCCATACACACACCGCAGTGTAATGCCACCCTATTTAGCCATGTTTTTGAGGCCAGGCACATGCCTGGAAGGCACGCACACGAGTAAAGGACATGTGCACAAGGCCAGGTTCATGCACAGAAAGTGCGCACGGGGCAAACCGGTGGTAAGAATATGTGAAACCCACTGCTGCCACTGACTGGTGCTGTTCCACAGATCTGGGGTTAGGGACCGCTGCTGTAGATAACATCACGACTGGCTGTAAACTGAGGGCATAGACTGGTTCAGTATCTGATTTTTTTAAAAAATAGAAATGCTGTGGTTAGATCGAAGGTTAGGCCTACACATTGGTCTCTAAACATATACCTTTTTTAACATGTATATTTATTATTATTTATTTATTTATTTAAATTTATATACCGCCCTTCTCCTAGTGGACTCAGGGCGGTGTACAGCCAAGAATAAAAAACACTCCAATACAAAATTTAAAATATTAATAAAAGAATTAAATAATTTTGGCCCAATAAATTTAAAAACCCAATAAGCAATTAAAATTTAAAACCCATAAAACTTTAAGCTTAAAAAAGAGAGGGGGGGGGGTTACGCCAGCCCAGCTTGACGAAATAAAAAAGTTTTTAGGGCACGGCGGAAAGCCCGGAGATCGGGTATCGTACGGATCTCCGGGGGCAAATCGTTCCAGAGGGCTGGTGCTGCCACAGAGAAGGCTCTCCCCCTGGGTGTCGCCAGCCGACATTGTCTGGCCGACGGCACCCCGAGGAGTCCCTCTCTGTGGGAGCGAACTGGCCGGTGGGAGGCTATTGGTGGCAGAAGGCGGTCCCGCAAGTACCCAGGCCCTATGCCATGGAGCGCTTTAAAGGTGGTCACTAACACCTTGAAGCGCACCCGGAAGACCACCGGAAGCCAATGCAGCTCACGCAGGAGAGGTGTCACATGGGAGCGCCCCCTTGCTCCCATAATCCCCCGCGCGGCCGCATTCTGCACCAGTTGGAGCCTCCGGGTGCACCTCAAGGGGAGCCCCATGTAGAGAGCATTGCAGTAGTCCAGGCGGGAAATGACGAGTGCCTGAGTGACTGTGCGTACGGAATCCCGATCTAGATAGGGACGCAACTGGCGTATCAGGCGAGCCTGATAAAAAGCCCCCCTGGCTTATAAAAAGCCCCCCTGGCCCCCCTATCTTATTGGGTTCTACAATCTAGATGAAAAGTTAATATGTGAGCCCCTCCTCCTCCCCCTCCTCCTCTTTTAATTAGAATAGAATAGAATAACAGAGTTGGAAGGGAACCTTGGAGGTCTTCTAGTCCAACCCCCTGCCCAGGCAGGAAACCCTACACCACTTCAGACAAATGGTTATCCAACATCTTCTTAAAAGTTTCCAGTGTTGGAGCATTCACAACTTCTGGAGGCAAGTTGTTCCACTGATTAATTGTTCTATCTGTCAGGAAATTTCTCTTTAGTTCTAAGTTGCTTCTCTCCTTGATTAGTTTCCACACATTTCTTCTTGTTCTAACCTCAGATGCTTTGGAGAATAGCTTGACTCCCTCTTCTTTGTGGCAGCCCCTCAGATATTGGAACACTGCTATCGTCTCAGCTCTAGTCCTTCTTTTCATACCCAATTCCAGCAACCGTTCTTTATACATTTCAGCCTCCACTCCCCTAATTATCTTTGTTGCTCTTCTTCACACTCTTTCTAGAGTCTCAACATCTTATTTAGATTGTGGCGACCAAAACTGGATGCAGTATTCCAAGTGTGGCCTTACCAAGGCATTATAAAGTGATATTAACACTTCACATGATGTTGATTCTATCCCTCTGTTTATGCAGCCCAGAACTGTGTTGGCTTTTTTGGCAGTTGCTGCACACTGCTGGTTTATATCTAAATGGTTGTCCACTAGGACTCCAAGATTCCTCTCACAGTTACTACTATTGAGCAAGGTACCACATATACTATACCTATGCATTTTGTTTTTCTTGACTAAATGAAGAACCTTACTTTTTTCACTCATGAATTTCATTTTGTTAGATAGTTCCCTCTTCTTCTTCTTCTTCTTCTTCTTCTTCTTCTTCTTCTTCTTCTTCTTCTTCTTCTTCTTCTTCTTCTTCTTCTTCTTCTTCCTCCTCCTCCTCCTCCTCCTCCTCCTCCTCCTCCTCCTCCTCCTCCTCCTCCCCCCCCCCATAGGAGATTGCAACATATTAATTTCAAATTGTTTAATTGATAATTCACTTCATTGTAAGTTCAATAATAACAAGGACATGGCCAGTAAATAATAAATGGGGTTCTGTCTCCTATCCCTCCTTTCATTTTGACTTTAATTAAATTAAATGACAATGCAATAACAAGTAAGAGGATTCAATAATCAATTTTATTTTCCCTTGGAAACAAAGGGACAGTTTATGAATTTTATAGCCTACTGTTTAAATCGCTGTCTCTGTCCTGACACATATTTATGTACATAAATATCTACTTTATATATGCAAATCTGTAAGTTAGAATAGCTTTAAAAATTATGCATATCAAAATCACTCAGTGAATTTCATGACTTAAAGAGGATGGTTTCATGCCATCTACCACAGTCTAAGCCTTCTATTTTAAACCTTATATTTTAAGAGTTAAGAAAAAAATGCATCACTATGCATTGAGAGGAACACAGAAATATAAAATAGATTTTTTTTCTGTGCAACATCATTCAGGAGAATAGTCATGGGAGATTCTTCTTTGGATTGATGCACATCATTAGCAAACCTGGAAAATATCACCGTTGGTTTGCCTTTTATTGTTGTTAGTTGTGAAGTCATGTCCAACCTATCGCGACCCCATGGACAAGGTTCCTCCAGGCCTTCCTGTCTTCTACCATCCTCTGGAGTCCTTTTAAGCTCATGCCTACTGCTTCAGTGACTCCATCCAGTCACCTCGTTCTCTGTCATCCCATTCTTCTTTTGCCCTCAATCGTTCCCAGGATTAGGCTCTTCTCCAGTGAGTCCTTCCTTCTCATTAGGTGGCCAAAGTATTTGAGTTTCATCTTCAAGATCTGCCCTTCTAAAGAGCAACCAGGGTTGACCTCCTCTAGGACTGACCAGAGTTTGATCGTCTTGCAGTCCAAGGGACTCGCAAGAGTCTTCTCCAGCACCAGAGTTCAAAGCCCTCGATTCTTTGGCATTCAGCCTTTCTTATGGTCCAACTTTCACAGCCATACACTGCAACTGGGAAAATCATAGCCTTGACTATACACAGTTTTGTTGGCAGGGTGATGTATCTGTTTTTTAGAATGCTGTATAGATTTGCCATAGCTTTCTTCTCCTGAAGCAAGTGTCTTTTAATTTCTTGGCTGCAGTCCTCATTAGAGTGATCTTGGAGCCCAGGAAAATAAAATCTGTCACTACCTCCATTTCTCCCCCATCTATTTGCCAGGATGGTTTACTTTTACCTCTACTGATTTAAACTCAAAAGGTGTAGTGTGGTTTCACTGGAGATACCTCTATAGAGGTTTCTAGCCACAGAATTATTACATACAGACCGACCAGGGATGAAATCCAGCAGGTTCTAACAAGTTCTGGAGAACCGGTAGTGAAAATTTTGAGTAGTTCGGAGAACCGGCAAATGCCACCTCTGGCTGGCCCTCTGGTGGGAATGCAGATTTTGCAATATCCTTCCCTGGAGTGGGGTGGAAATTGAGATTTTGCAATATCCTTCCCCTGCCATGCGTATCAAGCCACGCCCACCAAGCCACACCACGCCTACCAAGCACGCCCACAGAACCGGTAGGGAAAAATTTTGGATTTCATCCCTGATACAGACTTTCCGGCACAAAAAGAGACTTAGCACTACACAGAAATTTAGAATCATGTCCCTAGACTCTGTAGAGAGTCTGTTGACTTCATTGTCTGATGCATATTCATGGCAAAGAATTTGATACCCTCATTCTTTTTTCCTGATGTTTCCTGCAGTCCTTGTTCCATATATTCATGAACATGAAGTCCATAAACCATTACTCCTTTAGAAGTGGTTCTAACATCCGGTGCTGACCCTAGCAGAAGAGAGATGTCAGAATGCTAGGAGATGGAGATCAATCCAGAGGACTCAAGGACTACTCCAGTATACAGGGCTTGACGAATGGATGTTTTCCCTAATTCCAAAATGCAAGCTCATCAGTGTTCAAGGCACCTTTCGTAGCACGGTGAGCAAGTCAAGAAAACACACCCACTCGTAGCTATTGGGTTTCCCCATGATAAAACACATGCCGCACTTGGAGTCCCTCCAGGCAAACAACATAGGAAAACAAAGCAAGCTTTCTCTTGCCTCACTTCTATATTTTATTGCTGTGGCAAAATACCTCAGGGAGGTATTAAATGTTGATGTCATTTGCTTTCTAATTTCAGTGTGAGAAATAACCTGAGAAGAAGTGTGTTTCTACAGGGTGCAGAATTTCTTTTTATATACCCTGTGAGAAGAGGCCTATCATGCTTATTCTCCTCCTCCTCTTCTTCTTCTTCTTCTTCTTCTTCTTCTTCTTCTTCTTCTTCTTCTTCTTCTTCTTCTTCTTCTTCTTCTTCTTCTTCTTCTTCTTCTTCTTCCTCCTCCTCCTCCTCCTCCTCCTCCTCCTCTCCTCCTCCTCCTCCTCCTCCTCCACCTCCACCTCCACCTCCACCTCGACCTCCACCTCCTCCTCTCCTCCTCTTTCACTTTCTTTTTCTCCTTCTCCTTCCTTCCTTCCTAATAACTTTATTAAAAATTTTAAAATAAAAGGAAAAACCAAGAACTAATATTTAGAATGAAATGAAAGAGAAAAGAAAGAAGAAAACACAGAAATAAAAGTGCAGCAATTGAAGAGAAGGGAGGGAGGGAGGGAGGGAGGAAGGAAGGAAGGAAGGAAGGAAGGAAGGAAGGAAGGAAGGAAGGAAGGAAGGAAGGAAGGATTTTAAGGGATTGTTAGAGGTTAGAAAAGAATACTTAAACTGAAGTCATATTTTCTGCAATCTAGTTTGGAACAGTTTACCTTGAGTTTGTATCTATTATTTGCTCGTGTATTGTTATGGTTGAAGCTGAAGTAACCATTGACAGGAAGGACATTGTGGCAGATAATTTTATGTACTACGCTTAGGTCAGACTGAAGTTGGCGTAGTTCTAAGCCAAAATTTGAAGTCTGGTGGCGTAAGGTATTTTATTGCGGTTAGAGAAATGGAGTACTCTTCTCATAAAATATCTCTGGACTCTCTCGATTGTATTTATGTTGGATATGCAGTGCGGGTTCCAGATGAGTTGTATTCAAGAACTGGTCTAGCAAATGTTTTGTATGTTCTAGTTAGTAGTACAACATTACCAGAGAAGAAGCTACACAAGATTAGATTAACAACTATTAATGCTTTTTTGGCAATGTTGTTACAGTGGGCTCGGGCACTTAGATCATTAGAAATGAGTTCTCCAAGGTCCTTGACAGAGTGAGGGTCATCTCACATTCTCACAGGTGGCTGGCCAGAGGAGGAGCAAGTAACCAAGCAACAGGCCAACTCCTGGATTGAACAGTGTGACTTTGGGGGGAAAGGAAAACTTTTACTTTTAACCAAGTAAAAGCCAGGGGAAAATTCAGAGTCGGCTTTCACCAGTTGTGCCAATCTGACGTATCCAATAAACTGTTCTTGGAGGAGAGAGAAAGAATATTATGGCAAAAAGTATAAATTGTGTTGGAGATAACTAAAAGCTGTATTAATTTGTGACTCGGTCAATACTCTGTTCAGAAAAAAATGCAGTTTGTTTGCTTGTGTATGCTTGTTAAAAAATTAAAAAAAACCTTTTATATATATTAAAAAAACCCTGTTCTTTGAGGAACCTGCCTGCCTTCTGGGTGCATTACTTGGAACGCTGACAGTAAAGTGGATTTGCAGTTGACGTTATGTTGGGTGTGTCACACTTTAAATATAGGTATGTCACATGTTTTCTGTATATGATATTTGTATAGACATGCCTTCATACTGTGTATCATCTGTCGACCCAAACAGGGGGGGAAAAATCCCCATTGTTTTTTCTCAGGTCGTGTTGTTCTTTAGTATTATCTCAAATTTATGTCTTTAATGAAGTGAAACAAGCTAAAGGCAGTATCACTATATGCAGGAGAAATACAGCTGTTCTTTCCTGTCGTCACTAATCTACCTGCAGAGGAAAATAACTTCTGAAGCCGTTTTGTTCTTCCATATTATCTTGTTTTGCATCCAGGATCTTCATCTCAGCATGTTTAAAAAAACAGCAACACTCATCTGCTAGGTTACACTTGGCTTCCATTCTAAAACTGTCTTTAGAAAAGTCACATTTCCTCTTAGTTACACTCCTGGTGTAGTGCCATCTGTTGCTTTTTGATCTTCCCAGTCTTGTCTTGTCTTCCTTTCCAATACAGTTACATACTTTTAATCATAACTCCCAATAGAGATAAGATGCAATCCTTGTCCTCTCGTGTTAGTTCTACAGAAATTACTGACTTGCTTTCCTAAAGGTTTTGTGTGTAGTATTTGTATTTGTGTGAGTGTGAGTGTGTGTGTGTGTGCATGCACTGGTGGTGGAGCTTGATAATATTATTAATATGCAAGGCCAGGTCCTTTTTCTGAAACTCGTATACTCTTATGGTTTAGAGACATAAAACAGAAATAACATTGACCAAGGAAGGAAGGGGAAGGGACAGAGCAAGGAGAAGGGGAAGGGGAAAAGAGAAGGAGGAGGGGAAGAGAAGGAGGGGAAGGAGGAGGAGAAGGAGAAGGAAAAGGAAAGGAAAGGAAAGGAAAGGAAAGGAAAGGAAAGGAAAAGCAAAAGGAAAGGAATGGAAAGGAAAGGAAAGGAGAAGGAGAAGGAGAAGGAGAAGAAGGAAGGGAAAGGGAAAGGGAAAGGGAAAAGGAAAGGGAAAGGGAAAGGGGAAGGAAGGGGAGGGGCAGGACAAGGACGAAGTGAAAGATTTCATGAATATGGAAACAAGTTTGTCCTTAAGTTTGATTTCAGTGTGAAAAAAAAAAACTACTCCAAGTTTGAGCCAAAGGAAGAGGGCTTGAGAGGTGATTGAAGTCAACAATTCAAATCTAATCAAATCAAACCTTCCGATCAAATTCTAAAGGCCAATTGATTGCAAATTCCAGTTGAATCAAATATTCAAATCAAAGTTGGGTTGAATCAGCCCCTGACTAATCAGTGACTGAACGCCAAGTGGGGTTGAGGGTATCTTCATTGTACAGACAAATAAAGGAATACACATAAGCCTGATCTGATTTTTTTTAGCCTTTTTTTTTTTTTATCAAATTGCATGTCGGGAGATAGGAAAAAAATATCTGACAGATGTTACACACTCACAGAAACAAAACTTGGAAATGTTCTCAGGTTGTTAAAGAAAAAATTCAAATGTTCTCTTGCTTAATACTTTCTGGGAACGAAATGTTCCCCATAATGTTAGATCACTACTTCTCCTCCCGTTGTTTTTGACAATACAAGTGCGGAATACATAACTGTGCAATTGAACATTCTGTGTTTTTGAGCATAGATCTTTCAAAATATTGACACGCTCACTGTAGAAGCTGTCAACTTTATTATGAAGCATGAACGCTTGTGAAGGGGGTCAGCCTGAGCATCAAACTTCACTTCCCGCCACTTGTCTACTGCCAGGAAAACAGAGCAGTTCCCAAGAATGCAAAAGTTGGCCAGCCCTGGCTTGTGTTATTATTGTGACATTTCGCAAGTTTCCAGCTTATAGGTGTTTCCAACTGAATGACTCTTACTCTCTCTTTGAATGTAGTATGAGACAGCTCTTCAAAACTCACAGTACAGAAAAACATTGTCAGAGCTGACAGCCAACCCCCCCCATCAGTTCAGATTAAATTAATCTTACATCTAAGTTTAAGAAGGGGGGGGGAGTATTGCATCATTTATTGTTCTGTGAATAAACACTTCTCATTTTCTAGTACCACTGCCGCCATTTTTAATCTTGAGTATTAAATTCCATTTGGTAAAGTTTTACCAAATTCCATCTGGTAAAGATGGGTAAAGTGTCGAGTTTGACAGGTTATGCATTGGCTTTCATTGTGAGTGTGTGTGTGTGTGTGTGTGTGTGTGTGTGTGTGTGTGCGCGCGCGTGCGTATTCGGGTCTTAGCCTGTGTAAGATTGAGAGTATCTTGGCGACGTTTCGACGAGGTTCCACTCGTCATCTTCAGGCTGGTGTCTTTGGCTTCATGCTTGTGTGAGGAAAGCGTGATCGGAGCTGCGGTCTCTCTATAAATACTGGTGGGGAGATGTGGGGTGCTGGCTTTGTTGCTGTGAGCAGGTTGGTTGCCTGTGTTGTTACATCTTGATTGGTTGATGGAGTTGATGTTTGCAGATTAGTCAGCTGTTTCGTAACATCCTGTGCGGGTGAGGTCCTTGATGTGTGCCCATTAGTCTTTTGTGTTTTAATGACCTGGGTAATGGGCTGTGTGTTAACATCCTGAGTTCTAGTGTTGTGATATCCTGAGTTTTTTGATGTAATGTCCTGAGCAGATGGCTGTGATGCCACATCCTGGGCTTTGGTTTGGCTCCGAGTTTGAGGTCTTGCCATGTGTTCACGGCATGTGTCAGTTTGCTTTCTGTGGGGATCCTTGCACAAGCATGAAGCCGAACATAAATTGTTTCAATTTCTACCCTCAAAACAACATTATACAGCATTGCACACCAGAACGACTAGACACAAGGACAGTTTTTCCCCCATGCCAACACTCTGCTAAACAACTAATTCCCTCAACACTGTCAAACTATTTACTAAGACTGTATTACTATTATTCTACTCATCCTTACTATTACCTATTTTCTTTCTACTTATGACTATAACCTTGTTGCTTGTATCTTTATGATTGATATTGTTTTATTTAGTTTCCTAGTATGATTTTGATTGCTCATATAGTATCTTATGACTAGCACTACGTGTTGTATCTCATGATTCAGGATGAATGTATATACAATGACTATGATCATGCTTTATCACTTATATCTTTTATAAGTGAGAGCTTATGCACCGAAGACAAACTCCTTGTGTGTCCAATCAGACTTGACCAATAAAGAATTCTAATATCTATTATTATCTTGGCTTAGGACCTTTTACTTCTTCCCAGCCCAGCCTTCCCTGCCTCTCTTCATGTTATGATTGTGTTTTGGAAACAGTCAAGATTGACTAAATTATGCAATTATGAAGATATTGTCATTGTACAATATGGAATTTAAAGTGCTTTTTAAATAATCAAATATGTCAAAATCAGTGGTCCTGATTTCTCTCCCATTTAAAAGAAACCAAAATAAGATGCATAAATTATAGATCTTTTCAATGAAAACTCCTCAGTGAAAGACCTATAGAAAGATACGCACATACAAAAGAGTATCATGAATATTTTGACCCATTTTGATTATGAATTTATGGCCATGTTTATAGCTGTTCTTGTTTTTATGGTTTACGACCTGGCAGCCGATGTTATCTAATGCCTTCTACGTCTAGACAAGCATACATTATTATTTCTACAAAAAATATTTATCCAACAGATGTTGCCTCCCATGCTATAGGAATTATTTTATGAACAAACATAATTTTTTATCTCTTTTCTTTTTTAAATTCCTTCTGGAACTATTTCCTCCTCAATACCAATCAATGGGGATAGCAAATGCATGCCATGGTCATTTTGTTAAAAAAAAAAAAAGTCTAGAGCAAACTTGTGTCATCATGGCATCGTCACATGACATATCATAACTTTTTCCCCCGTCACTAAACTGGCCATGGGTGACACACCTGCCCCGCGAGCCATGAGTTTGATGCCCCTGATCTAGAGGGATAGTGAATAAATATGGCAAACTAGATATTTCCACCCAAAGTGGAATTTTTAAAAAAAATCCTTCCCCACACTATAGGTAAAGGAAAAAAAAATAATGATCCAAAATTGAGTCTCTAATTGATATCTACCTTCCCAGAGTAAAACAATTGAAATCTATGGTAAATAAAATCACCAATCTTCCAAAAATACTTTCCCATGGAAACTGAATACTCAGTTCATCCATAAAACATTGAGGAGGCCAAGGAATTCTCTTTTAGTGATCCAGAGGAGCTGCAATTGTACCACTAAAGCCTGCTTCTTTTTTTAACCTCCTCGGATGTGTGATTACACAATTGACTTTGTTAATTCCTCTACTGAAGATGCCCTCAGCTTGATTTTGCCTTATATCACCAACTGTACAAGTCAGCAAATGCCTTGAATTTAATTCTCAGGGGGTTGAGGGATTCTAAAAGTTGTTCAAACTTTCTAATAGGTGATGAGACAAATGACTTTCCAAGTTGGACAGGGCTTAGTCTTCTTCTTGCCAACTTCCTAATGTGGTTTGAGAAGACAGGGCTACAATATCAATTCAATTTAGGTATAGCATATTACAGAATAGAATAGAATAGAATAGAATAGAATAGAATAGAATAGAATAGAATAGAATAGAATAGAATAGAATAGAATTCTTTATTGGCCAAGTGTGATTGGACACACAAGGAATTTGTCTTGGTGCATCCACTCTCAGTGTACATAAAAGAAAAGATACATTCATCAAGAATCATAAGGTACATAGGATACATAGGGAACAGATAAGCAATCAAATCATACTAGGAAACAGTCAATATAAATCATGCTAGGAAACCAGCAACAAGGTTACAGTCATACAGTCATAAGTGGGAGGAGATGGGTGGTGGGAACGATGAGAAGATTAATAGTAATGCAGACTTAGTAACTAGTTTGGCAGTGTTGAGGGAATTATTTGTTTAGTAGAGAAATGACGTTTGGGAAAAAAACTGTCCTTGTGTCTACTTGTTCTGGTATGCAGTGCTCTATAGCATCGTTTTGAAGGTAGGAGTTGAAACAGTTTATGTCCAGGATGCAAGGGCCAAATAGCATTGCGCCAAAACCTTACCTTGCTTGCTTCCAAATCTTCTTGCTCAATCTGATGGAAAAGAAGGAATTTTTCTTCTTTCTGTTGCATTGAACGTGGAACAGAAGCTCCATTCTTTTTGTTCTCCGTTGCTGCTATTCTATTCTAACATTTCTTTGTACCAAAAAAGAGTACAAAACTCGGTCTGTGCTACGTTTGGCCATATATCAGGTAAAGGTAAGCATGCACCATAAAACAATTGTCTGAATCCACCTATCTTGTCATCCATTTAAATAAGGGGGAGGGGGGAAATCAATCAGGTTTGGATGGTATTTCAAAGACAAGAGTTTTCGAAATGTCACCCATAAATTGTACTCAGCAGTTATTAACACAGTACTGATCTAGTAGAATACTCTCGCTTTCCCCTTCTGTCTTGGAATTTAACTTAGACTTTTAAATCTATTTGACAAGTATCACTACCTCTAACACAATTGTTCAAGCAAAAGTTCCAATTAATATTCCAAGCCATATTTTTCTTCAGCCTGCTACCTATCTACTAAAATAAGGAAAGAAAAAAAATCAGATGTCCCTGTTTCTCTCCTCCTCCTCCTTTCTTTTTCTTCTCCTTCTCCTCTTCCTTCTTCTCGTCTTTCTTTCTTTTTCTTCCTCCTCCTCCCCCTCCTCCTTCCTCTTCTTCCTCCTCCTCCTGCTCCTCCTTTCTTTTTTTTCTTCTCCTTCTCTTCCTCTTCCTCCTTCTTCTTTCTTTTTCTTGTCCTCCTCCTCCTCCTCCTCCTGTTCTCTTTGGAAATTATTGCATAATTCCTTCTTGGAGGACAGCAATAACAAGTCCTAGCCAGTCATATTCCAGAAACATAACTAGCTACAAAGCGATTCTCCCAGTACATTTGTCAAAACAATGTGCACCAAATGCAGTGCCTGTAACAATGTGCCAATGATATTTCTAAAGTATCACTTAATTAAGTTGTTCTTCATGCACTAAATACTAAATCAGCCTCTCTGTCCTTGCTGATTGTCTTCTGGGACAGGAAGCTTTCTAGCAGTCCCTGGGACTATGTACACGCAGAATAGGAACAATAATTAAAGATTTTATTTATTTATTTATTTTGCATCCCTGTGTATCTGGAAGCTGTTTCCTTGGGTGGAGGGAATATTTGTTTAATAAAAGAACACATGAAAGCTTGGAGAATAATGTAAAAAAAGAAATTAAAGGTTTTATTATTATTATTATTAAACAGACTATATGGTAGATGAAATTATGCAGAAAAGTATTTGGGATAATAACAAGACTAACTTGAATCCTGCTTCCTGGAAGGGAAAGGACACAAATAGTTTAAATTTCTATAAAGTTTCAACATTTGCTGAAGAACGGTTGCAGGAACTGGGTATGTCTAATTTAATGAAAAGAAGGACTAGGGGAGGCATGATAGCAGTCTTCCAATATCTCAGGGGCTGCCACAAAGAAGAGGGAGTCAACCTATTCTCCTGAGGGCAGGACAAGAAGAAATGGATGGAAACTAATCAAGGAGAGAAGCAACTTAGAATTCTGTTATTCTATTCTATTCTATTCTATTCTATTCTATTCTATTCTATTCTATTCTATTCTATTCTATATTGTAAGCAAAGATAGAAGAAAGCAGACAATAGATACTGCATCACTTTTAAAAGTGTTCATAACTGTATTTTTTATTACAGAAATTGAAGGGTAAAATAATACTTAATGAGGGTACTAATGAGCTCACATAACTTCAGGGTATGTTAATCTGCGGAAGATTAAGCATGTAACATGAAAGGAAAACCGCATTGTTTCTGAAATTTTATTTCACAATTTCCAAGCCTGGAAGATGGGAATCTATTTGCATACTGGAGTCTCTGCACAGAAGCCGTCGCTGCCTTGTTGACCTTGTACATTAGTTTAAGTTGACCTTTTTGTTCTGTTTTATTGGGTATTCAAAAACTGTCCCAAACAGACTTGAAGAGCTATATAATAACTAGCTGGGGAACAACTTTTGAAGCTTATCACGGGAAAAAGAAGGAAGCAAACATTAGAATTGGTCAAAGATAGGTCAACTCCGTTTGCATCTAGGTTATTAGTTCGAAACATATTTGGATCCAACTGGTGTAGATAAAGGTTTATATGTTTGTTTGTTTTTTCTACTTCTGACATGTTTTCTGAGAAAACTGGAGTTACATCCTCCCAACAACTAACATGGGAAAACATAAACTCCAACTGGCATGTATACTTTTACTATGTTTTGTAACATAATGGGACAGATTGTCTGCAAAATTAGATCATTGTCCAAGGATAAAGCTTGACAACTACCATTGAAATGTGTTATGAGATTTTTTTTAACTCATTTCTGCTCTGGATTATCAAAGTATCCGTTAGGAATATGTTAAACCTGAAAAATCCAGTCTGGATTACCCCTTCATTTTGGAAAACTGATCCAGATTGTGATAGTCAATTCAGTGAAATTATTTAATCTAGATTTCTATATAGGAACCACTTAGCGTAGACATGTGATATCAAAATAAATAAAACTTCCATATTAATTCTGGATGAATTATTTTAACTTCGTAAATAATTGGGCAACCTTCTTCTTATTTGATGATAAAAGGTAAAGGTAAAGGTTCCCCTCACACATATGTGCTAGTCAGGAGACGGTGCTCATCTCCGTTTCAAAGCCGAAGAGCCATCGCTGTCCGAAGACATCTCCGTGGTCATGTGGCCGGCATGACTAAATGCCAAAGGAGCACGGAACACTGTTATCTTCCCACCAAAGGTGGTCCCTATTTTTCCACTTGCATTTTTTAACGTGCTTTCAAACTGCTAGGTTGGCAGAAGCTGGGACGAGCAACGGGAGCTCACCCCGTTATGCGGCACTAGGGATTCGAACCGCTGAACTGCCGACCTTTCGATCGACAAGCTCAATGTCTTAGCCACTGAGCCACCGCATCCCTTTTTGATGATAAGGACTTATAACTTAACATAGTTTCACAGCATTCAATGACTCCTTGTCCTGTATGAGTTTCAGGAGATGAAACCGTTCGTTGTTTTGGTTTTGCAGGATTTGAACTGTGTCACTCTAGTTCTAAACTTACAGCCATAAACAAACAGAAGTCTCTCAGAAAGGTCAAGAAGGTTAGTCTGGTGTCATGTTGCTCAAGTGTCCTTAAAGCTGAATTGACCTCCTTGTGACATTATAATCTTGGCAATAATACAGACATTGCTGCATTATTATGAGAAAGTCCAGTTGCCTCTTGAAAAAGCAGCTTTGGGAAAAGAGGGCAGAAAACATCCTGCAGAAAGCACAGCTCCACAACAGAAGCCCTTTCAGCAGTTCCAAAAAGGCTCCCCACCCATTTGCACTACTCAGGTGACCCTGAGGGCATAGAAGAAGAAAAAAACTCAAAGTGGCCTCAAAGATTCTCTAAAACAGGGGTCCTCAAACTTTTTAAACAGGGAGCCAATTCACGGTCCCTCAGACTGTGCCCCCCCCGCGAATCAGCTGGGTGGGCGTGGCAAGGTGGTCACGTGACTAGGTGGGCATGGTCACGCGACTAGGTGGGCGTGGCCAATTTAACAGTCCATTGAACAATCCACACAAATGAAACTTTAATTTGGGGGTGTTTTATTTGCTTTTGTTTGCATGTTGCTCTTTTGGTTGCCTTTTCTTTTTATTAGATTTTCTTTTTCACTTGTTTAGGAGTCTGGTGGTCCACTTCAGGAAACTCAATTTTGCAGCAATTCTTCTCAGCCCCAAGGAGCTTGAGAAATCTCTCTCTGTCTCTCTCTATCTCTTTGTCTCTCTCTCTCTCTCTCTCTCTCCTTTCTTCTCTCTCCCCCTCTCTTTCTCTTTTTTCTCTCTCTCTCTTTCTCTCTCTCTCTGTCTGTCTCTCTTTCTCCCTCCCTCTCTCTCTTTTCTCTTTCTGTCTCTCCCTCTCTCTTTTTCTCTCTTTTCTCTCCTCTCTTTCCCTCTCTCTCTTTCCTTCTCTCCCTCCCTTTTTCTCTCTTTCTTTCTTTTTCTTTCTTTCTCTCTTTCCTTTCTTTCTCTCTTTCCCCTTTTCTCTTACCTTCTCTCCCTCCCTCCCTCTTTCTCTTTCTCTCTCTTTCTGTCTCTCTATCTCCCTCTCTGTTTCTCTCTCTGTGTGTCTATCTCTATCTATCTTCTGAAAGCAGGGAAGGTGAAACGCAGGCCATTTTTGCCTGTTTTTTTGCCTCCTTTCATCCCCCCACCACCTCCAGAAGCATTCTGCAGGCCATAACCAGACAAAAACGGTTTGTTTTGTGGCCAAAAATGGGTCATTTTTGTCTGTTTTTTTGGCCTCCTTTCACACACACACACACACACACACACACACACACACACACACACCACCTCCAGAAGCATTCTGCAGGCTAAAATTGTTGAGCTTACCTTTTGGTTCCAGCCCGCAGGGCTCCCAAAAGGGCTCTGCTGAAGGATGGAAAGGGCAATGTGGGTGGGGCAACCTCGTGCTGTACAGTGGGCCGGATTAATTGCTTCAGCGGGCCGCATGCAGCCTGTGGGCCATAGTTTGAGGACCCTGCTCTAAAAGGATGCAAGCCTGTGTAGCGTAGGGGGCTAATACCTCCTACTAAAGGCAGCAATTAACACCAGCTGCCTGTAATTTCTCTGAGTTCAATCCTAGCCAGGCTCAAGGTCGACTCAGCCTTCCATCCTTTCTAAGGTGGGTAAATTGAGGACCCAGTTTGTGGGGGCAATAAACTGACTTTGTATAAATATACAAAAATATGAAGGCTATTGCTTAACACATTGTAAGCCGCCCTGAGTCTCCGGAGAAGGGCGGCATATAAATCCAATTTTAAAAAAAATGACTAGCTGTCTGCAAGGAATATAAATGCTTCCCTTCCCTACCATCCAGTCAGAGCTGGAGAAGCTTCTTGGATGAGAAGCAAAATGTCTTCAAAGAAAAACAAGGAAATCCAGTTGCCTCTTGAAAAAAAGCGCTTTTGGGATATTGCTTTTGAATATTTTAATTTTTAGCTAATTACAAAAAAAGAAAAAAAGAAAAAAAACCACACTTCCCACTCCAGTCTTCAGCTCTCTGTGGACTAACTAGCCTGTGAACTTTGGCAAGGCTAACCCACTGTTTCTGCTGTATAAGACTATTGTTCAGTGCTGATTCTTGAGGGCAGCAACAAGAGCATGTAATATCAAAGACATCACGGTAGAATCCAGGAGATGCTAAGTTCTAGTCCTGCTTTGAGCACAAACCAGCTGGGTCACTTTGAGCCAGTCCCTCCCTCTCTCAACCTTGCCAAGAAAACTCCTTGGACTTATCCAGTCAGTCTCCGAGAATCGGATAGAACTGAACAGAAGAAAGAAAAGTCTTTAGTGAAATATATAGCTGTTAAAACTGGAAGCTTTCCTGTTTCCAAAATTAACTCCTGAAACTTTGATAGGTAATCTCCTATTTCTATGAATACAGAAACAAGGCCTATGCCATTCAGCTCTGTGCATTTAGTTCAAATATTCTAACTTGAAAGGATCGTACCTAACAACCATTGATAGATCCAATCCTATAGTCACCCTTGAACCTGAAATTTGAGAGATCCCTAGCAGGAATTCAACTCGCATTTTCACATCTTTGGGGTTATTTACTTATTCTCTATCTTTTCCTTCCTTCCTTCCTTCCTTCCTTCCTTCCTTCCCTCCCTCCCTCCCTCCCTCCCTCCCTCCCTCCCTCCCTCCCTCCCTCCTTCCTTCCTTCCTTCCTTCCTTCCTTCCTTCCTTCCTTCCTTCCTTCCTTGTAACCACTATTATACTTCTGGATCAAATATGATAAACTACCTTAAGTTCACGTAACCTAAAAAGCAGCAGGATTTCCTTAGCAATGCAGAGTTAACCCCACAACGAACCAAAAACACAAGAAAACTTGCTGTTCGAAAGGGAATTGGCATTTTGGTGTAAATTTTTGCAACAAGATGGTAATTAATTCTGGGAAGTTTTCCCATTGTTATTTTGGAAAGCCATCTAAATGATTAACATAAAGAGTGGAACTATTTTGATCTTCGGAGGTAGGCGTTTGTTAATTTGCTTAATGTTCCAAAGGAGTTCTATTAAGTATTAACAGAGAATTAATCCTTCCTGCTAATATAGGAAGTTCTGATTAGGATTTTTTTGGGGGTGGGGGTGTAGTTTAACATGAGGTTCTTTGAAGCTTTGTAACAGGTTCCCAAGGAAGACAGTAACTTAAAAGAATTGACAGTAAAACATACCTTTGTCATCTGAGACTTTGGGTAGTTTGTAAATGGCATTTGATCGAGACTTGTCCTCAAGTGTTCCAGATCCCATTAGATGCAAATTATCCAGGGGTGAAATCCAGCAGGTTTTGATGGGTTCTGGAGAACCGGTAGTAGAAATTTTGAGCAATTCGGAGAATCGGCAAATATTACCTCTTGCTGGCCCCAGAGTGGGGTGAGAATGGAGATTTTTGCAATATCCTTCACCCAGGAGTGGGGAAGAAATGGGGACTTTGCACTCTCCTTCCCCTGGAGTGGGGTGGGAATGGAGATTTTGCAGTATCCTTCCCCTGCCATGCCCACCAAACCACACCACGCCCACCAAGCCACACCCACAGAACCAGTAGTAAAAAAAAAATTGGATTTCACCACTGAAATTATCAGATAGTTTGTGACATGAATCACAACAGATGAAAGTTTAATTAAACAGGTCAATACTTGCTGTAGTGAAAGAGTAAATATCAAATTTGGGAGATGTGAAGAAGTCATAAAGATTTTACTCATCCTGGTACTTCATGCAAGTACAAAACATATATAAGGAGTGCTACACAACTTTCAGCCAACCATTAATTTATTGGTACAAAATCTTTCCCATATAAAAGCTGATTTGTATAAAAAAAAAATGAAGTGTCTACAGTAAAATACCTGCATTATGTTAGAAAGAAAGAAAGTTTTTGGAAGGATATTATTTCTTATCTAATGATTTTGTTCATTTTAGAAAAGGTGAGCTCTTAAAGCTTAAATTCTGATTTATATTGAGGAAATTTGCTGGTCAATGAGAAGACTGATTATTTCTTTGTTCTGTGTATTGGTAGTCAAAAGATCTATGATTCTAGGTCTTTGGATAAATCTAATCTGATGAAATAGACCAGCGATGGTTTGTAAGAAAATTAATCATTTCAATTTCCTTTTCTCAGAACTGAGCTCTCCATTCAATTCTGGCATCAGTTCAAGGATTGCTATAGTCATTATTTAGAGTAGACATATACAAAGGTGGAGGCAAATTTATTATACGGTATATGGTATTTCCACAGGAGGGAAAGTTTTCAAAATCAGAACTCTCAGACGAATGGATTGTCCATATGCAAATCATTATGAACAAAACAATTATTGGATACATTCCCCAAGACAGATACAATGAAAAATGGGATCTATTTTGAATAGAGCATAACATAGTTGGAAGGGACCTTGGTGGTCTTCTAGTCCAACCCCCTGCTTAGGCAGGAAACCCTACACCACTTCAGACAAATGGTTATCCAGTCTCTTCTTAAAAACTTCCAGTGTTGGAGCATTCACAACTTGTTCCACTGATTAATTGTTCTAACTGTCAGAAAATTTCTCCTTAGTTTTAAATTGCTTCTCTCCTTGATTAGTTTCCACCCATTGCTTCTTGTCCTGCCCTCAGGTGCTTTGGAGAATGACTTGACTCCCTCTTCTTTGTGGCAGCCCCTGAGATATTGGAACACTGCTATCATGTTTCCCCCTAGTCTTCCTTTTCATTAAACCAGACATACCCAGTTGCTGCAACCGTTCTTCATATGTTTTAGCCTCCAGTCCCCTAATCATCTTTGTGGCTCTCCTCTGCATTCTTTCTAGAGTCTCCATATCTTTTTTACATCGTGGCGACCAAACTGAATGCAATATTCCAAGTGTGGCCTTACCAAGGCATTATAAAGTGGTATCAACACTTCACGTGATCTTGATTCTATCCCTCTGTTTATGCAGCCTAGAACTGGCTTGGCTTTTTTGGCAGCTGCTACACACTGTTGGCTCATATTTAAATATATAAATTTAAAAGAGGAGCCTGGATAGCCCAGCAGACTAATGCATTGTAATTAACTCCAGCTGTCTGCAATTACTGTAAATTTGAATCTCACCAAGCTCAAGGTTGACTCAGCCTTCCATCCTTTCTAAGGTAGGTAGATTGAGGACCCAATTTGTGGGGGCAATAAACCGACTTTGTACTTATTTATTTATTTATTTAAATTTATTTAAATTTATAAACTGCCCTTCTCCTCGCGGACTCAGGGCAGTGAACAGCCAAAGTAAAACATGATATATATATAAAATAAAACAATTTTAAAAAATATTAAATAATTTCAGCCGACAATTAAAACAGACCAATTTAAAATCAGTTCCAATTTAAAACAGAGGATGAAATCAAGTCAGTCCGACTAGATGGAACAAGTGGGTTTTAAGGGCCCAACGAAAACTCCGGAGGTCTGATATCCTGTGTATCTCTGGGGGTAGGTCATTCCAGAGGGCGGGTGCCACCACAGAGAAGTCTCTCCCTCTGGGGGTCGCCAGCCGACATTGTCTGGCCGACAGCACCCTGAGGAGGCCCTCTCTGTGTGAGCGTACTGGCCAGTGGGAGGCTATTGGCGGCAGAAAGTGGTCTTGCAAATACCCAGGCCCTAAGCCATGGAGCAATTTAAAGGTGGTCACCAAAAATATACTAAAGTATGAAGGCTATTGCTTAATGCATTGTAAGCTGCCCTGAGTCTCTGGAGAAGGGCGGCATATAAATCAATTTTTTTAAAAAAAATGATTGTCCACTAGGACTCCAAGATCCCTTTCACAGTCATCACTATTGAGCAAGGTACCACATAGACTGACAGATTTTCAGACAGAAAAGATTGCAGTCCGGACTTAACTGAATGAACCTCAGTAATAATGAGAATTATTTTGAACCAGGTACAAGTTGTTGTCTCAGCAGTTTCCTCCTTATGAAGATGGCTTCTCACTGCAAACGTCTTCCAGCAATCTAGAAGGACCTGCATCTCTAGAAAGCCTTTGAGGGATGGCCCCAAAGCTATCATTGCAAAATAAGTTTTATTTTGTTGATATATTGTTCTTTATTATTTATATTACTCTTGTGAAACATTGTTATATATACCATCAGCCATCTAGAGTCCCACTGAATTGAGACAAGATATACATTTAATCAGTGGTGGGATTCAAATAATTTAACAACCGGTTCTCTGCTCTAACGACTGGCTGGGTGGGCATGGCCATAGTGGGTATGGCCAGGGGATGTGACAGGCAGCGCTTGGCCTCCTGCACCCCCATGGGAGCAAAAATGAGCCGCAGGGAGGCCACGTCACCCCCCCCTGCACCCCATTTTGGGCCTAGGAGGCCTCCCTATACCCCCCTGGGAGCAAAAATGGGCCGCAGATGGGCTGTGCCACACACCCCTGCACCATATTTTGGGCCTAGGAGGCCTCCCTGCACTTACCTGGGAGCTGAAATGAGGACTCCTGGAAGGGGCGGAGCAGGAAGGGGTGGGGCCAGCCATCAATTTAACTAGCAGTTCGCCTGAACCATCCCGAACCGGCTGAATCCCACCTTTGCATTTAATGACCAGACAAATTGTTCCAGTGAAAGAACTTAAGTATTTTCCAAATCTCTTAATTTCATTGAGTTCTGGGGGGGGGGGGGAGCCCAGCTTGATAGATTTTAATTGGAGAAATTCAAGCATTTTAAAATATAGTTTATGCCAAATGTCCAGTTGCATCTAGCACCATGATAAGATGAATTAAATATGAAAGTAGCAGGCTTTCTGCTGGTTGATAAAAAAAGAAGAGCATTCTTACAAAGAATTGATTCAAGATCAACACTGTAGATTTGTATACCTCTGCCCTGTTGTCTACTATCAACTGGCATTTAGGACTGATTATTTCATGCCCATTGGGAGTAGACAAAGCAAGGTTTAGTTGGGAGTGACTATTTATAGATACCCCCCCAAAAAAAAAAAACCTTAATGTATTATTCCTTGAAAAATACCACTGTGCAATTTCTCAGCAACCTCCTCTTAAGCATGAGAAGAAAAGAAAAGGTTTCTTTGCTTTTGTGGGCGCAATTTTATGCTGACCTCCTTGACATGGCTCATAATAAATGCCATGGAAGGCTTCTATTGATTTGTGTGTGGCAGCCGGTTTTGCATGTTCCCTGGAACATTAATAGAGAAGACAAATATTGTGATGCTCCTGGAACCTTTGAATTGTTTATTTTATCATCTTGCTCATAACAAGCTGTGCCATCCTCCTCCAGAGTCCGCAGAGTCACAGGTAACAGAATTTCAGAGAAAAAAAATTGCATGTCTCTTGCTCTTTGGCAGGTCTCTGCAAAATGTTAAATGGGCTTGTTTTTGTTCTCTCTCTCTCTCTCTCTCTCTCTCTCTCTCTCTCTCTCTCTCTCTCTCTCTCTCTCTCTCTCTCTGTGTGTGTGTGTGTGTGTGTGTGTGTGTGTTCTGCTTTTTGCCTGTTGGATGTCTCTCTGACTGTCCCCTTGTTTCTTTCCATCTAGTTCTCATTAGATGGGAAACCAAACTCGTTCAGAGAGAGAGAGAAGCAAGAGATAAATTAACATGACTAACGAATTCTTTTCGGTGCTGGTTTCTTTGCCTCTTTTTACAAGCAGGGTTGCATGCATGAGATCCAAGGCAGTTCAAAAGTAGCTTACTGCAGCTTTTTCTCTTCCCTACTAGTAGGAATCCAACCTGAATAATTTCTTGCAAGTGTATGGTTGGAGAATATGAAAATAATAATAATAATAAAGGGCAGGGGATGTACTACTTTCCCGATGTTGTGACCCAGGCCCAAGTAAGTAGTAGGAAAATCAGTCAGTGAAAAAACAAACTAACTTTATTTGAACAGCTGAGAATTACTTCATCCCCAGTGTCGTTCAACTAAATTAAAGCAAATTCCTCCCAACACAAATTCCTCAGTCCTTTCGCAAACCTTGGTCCAATTAGGCAAACTGCCAAAGACCTTTCTTGGCAAACGTTCAGAAGTCACAGATACAAAAATAAATACAAGACGTAGACGAAGAAGAAGACGAAGCTACCAACGTTGTTTTCCGGCAAAGTCCAAATGCCATTGCTGGTCTGTTTGAAGCCTTATGGGAGGGGCCAATCATCTCTTGGCCTTACTCTCGAGTCGTCCTCTCTGTTTTATCAATTCCTGCCTTCTGGCAGCTCTTCTCATACTTGCACTAGGCACAGGCTCCTCCTGTTCCTTTGCCTCTCTACTGTCAGTCTCTGGAGGCTCCGAAGTCTGCACATCATTCCCCGATGGTCCTGGCCCAATCTCTGCCTCCAATGCAGAGCCCTCATCCGGGCCTTCCCCAGCCTCCAGGACTGGCCCATGTTTTTCCTCAGCCTCATCGCTGTCTGACTCCGCTGCCAGCTCCGCAGGGTGCTGGCAGACCACCACACCTGACCAGTTTGCAAATGTGAACGCGACACATGTGCCCAGCCTTCTGCGCATGTGTTTTGCTGGTACACGTACCTTTTATGGATGCACCTGGCCTCAAAAACCTGCCTAAATTGGATGGCATAGAGCTAGGGCAGATGGACAAGCCCACCTGTGGTTTCTGAAAGGTTCAGGTGAGCCTTTCCAAACCGGCTGAATACCACCTCTTATAAAGAGGCTACAATCCAATTTTCCCCTTAAGTTTAGATATTTAAAGTTGCTTTAAATGTGTACCCAATCCTTTTATTCATTCAATCAGATTCTGAATGCTTCTTCTACTTAAATATCACCTGCCAGTGGGAAAAACAACAACTAAGGACCATGGATTAGAATGTTTAGCAAAGTGTAGATCAGAATTCATATTTTTTTGTTATTTCAAAAGTGTTATCATTTGGGTCATCATAAAAAGCAGATTGACAAGGGAGTGGTCCACTCCTCCATTTTATTATTGTACGGGGAAAAATAGCTATCATAAAAAATAATTCTGGGTCTGGGTGTATCTTTTCAACAGGTTGTTATTCAGTGGTGGGCTGCTGCGAGTTCAGATCAGTTTGGGCGAACCGGTAGTTGTGACCTGTGGGTGGGCCCCTGGCACAATCCCGTCCTATATTGCTGTGTTTTTTGATGCCAGATGCATGTGCGGATGGCACGCGTGAGCGAATTCCCATGTTTTGTGACACTGCATGAATGCGTGGATGGTGCATGCGTACACTCACATTTCCGGTGCTGGGTGAACCGGTTGTTACGTTATGTGACGTCCACCTCTGTTGTTATTCCTATGGCTGGAAGTTTTGTTTGATTAGATGCTCTCTAATCCTGCCACAGAAGCCCTCCCAAAACCTTGGGAGAGGATTTCCATGGCTATCTTGGTCCAGTCACTTTCTCGTTCATCCAGCATACAAAAAATGTCAAGCAAAATTTTGTTCTCTCTTTTGCCTGCCAATGAAAGTATCAGTTTTCTGGTAAGACCTGCTTAACAATGAGAAAACATCCCTGAAAATCTTGACATAAATAATTAAATTAAAATTGAGATGCTTCCAAGGCAGAAATGATCCCTCAACATAAAAAATAAAATAAAATATGGCACCTGAAAGATTTCCCCCAGGAATTCTAATCCCAGAAATCAACTTTCCTTTCTTCTTTTCCTTTATTTTTCCTCTTTCCTTTTATCCCACTTGCAATCTGAAATTTGGACCCACAAGAAAATCCCTGTTTCCTTCTGTCATTGATGAAAGAATTAATGCAGAAGCCAATCCAATCTGCAAATTGGATCCTGCAATAATAATAATAATAATAATAATAATAATAATAATAATAATAATAATAATAATAATAATAGTAGTAGTAGTAGTAGTAGTAGTAGTAGTAGTAGTAGTAGTAGTAGTAGTGGTAGTAATTGGAGCCCTTGGAGCAATACCCAAAGACCTACCCCGCTATTTAGAAATTCTAAATTTACCGGACTTGAATATTTTGACTCTACAAAAAACCACCTTACTCAGAACAGCTTATATCCTCCGATGATACCTTAACAGTTCCTAGGTCCTTGGTTAGGACTCGAGCTGCTGAGCTATTAACCAGCCTCAAAGGCTGTGAATCTCACTACAGATTAAATAATAATAATAATAATAATAATAATAATAATAATAATAATAATAATAATAATAATAATATAATATACACCAGTCAATGGTATTTGTGATGCATTTTTCAATGTTCAGTTGACTGAGTTCATATTTAATGAATAAAGATAACAATTTTAATAAGATACATGGCTGATACCTACGATGCTGGTAGCAACCAGTATCAACCATTAGCACCAGTCAATGGTATTCGTGACACATTTTTAAATGTTCAGTTGACTGAATTTCATGTTTAATGAATAAAAGAGATAATAATAACAACTTTATTGTCATTGTATGTGTATACACAGTATACCCATACAACAAAATACACTTAACACCCAAAGACCAGGTCCAACACACTTAACAATCTCCAAACACACCCCCCCCACCACAAATTCACCACCCCTAAACCACCCAAACATTCACACAACAGACCAAGTAATGCTGTCCAACAGCTCACTGATGGTGGGACACATAAATTATCCTGGGACACATAAATTTGCCTTTCTCATAAAAGATTTAATCACAGAGGTGTAGGTTGATAACTTCACGTTGTGGTAGTGTTCGGAGTTAAAGGGCCTCTGTTCTGCTCCCTCCCACCCTTTTTTGGGGGGCGGGGGCGTGCACCTCAATGGCTCCCTAGAGAGAATTCCTTTGAGATTGGGAGATTCCAGAGGTGGAGTCTGCATGTCAATCTAACTTTTTCTGATTTTCACACAGGTTCAAAATCCAAAGCAGGAGCATCCCAAATGACACAAGAAGGACACTGTGAAACCTGAATGTATACAAACAACACACCCCTTCTCACACCCCTTATGAGCCATGGTGGCATAGTAGTTAGAGCGCAGAACTACAGGCCAGTGGTGGAATTCAATTTTTTTTTCTACCGGTTCTGTGGTCGTGGCTTGGTGGGCGTGGTGTTGCTTGGTGGGCGTGGCTTGTGGGTGTGGCAGGGGAAGGATATTGCAAAAACTCCATTCCCACCCCACTCTGGAGCCAGCCAGAGGTGGTATTTGCCGGTTCTCCGAACTACTCAAAATTTCCACTATCGGTTTTCCAGAACCTACTGAATAGCACCCCTGCTGCAGGCTACTTCTGCTGACTACTGGCTGCCTGCCATTTGACAGTTCAAATCTCACCAGGCTCAAGGTGGATTCAGACTTCCATTCTTCCAAGGTCAGTAAAATGAGGATCCAAATTGTTGGGAGCAATATGCTGACTCTGTAAACCGCTTAGAAGCAGTATATAAGTCTAAGTGCTATTGCTATTATAAAACCAATTCCCTGCACCCCATTTTCTCTGTAGCCTACCCTTGAGAAGAAAGCTTTTGTTTTTGAGAATAAAATCTCTTTTTTGCCTCACTTTGGTAGATGTTGATATATTGAAGAGAAATGTTTCCTTGATATAACTTGCTCTGAAGGACAAATTCAGCTAGCTAATTGAAGGCTCTTATTAGAAATATCCACATACCAAGTTTTCCTGGTGTGTCATTATATAGAAAACCGAAGTTATATGACCAGAAGCTAAACTGAAAGAGGGTCAGCTTCATTTTGGACTTAAAATAGCACAATGATTTCTGTTATGTTTCCAGCATGTGTAATTAGTCTTCTCTCCAAACCTCTCCAATTAATTAATTGCCTGCTTCTGTTGAAGAGATTCAAAGGGCTACTATTTTTTTTTTCCCTGAGGTTCAAGCCCTGCTTGTTATATTGAAGACCTTACACCACAAAAGTAGATGTCACAATTTTTTTTTCTTCTTTTACCATTAATAGAACTGCTTATTGATTTTGTCCATGGAGTAGCTGGTTAATTTGGCTAATAAGGCAGTTGAATGCCTGCAGGATCCTCTTCTTGATCCCTTCATTTGGAGATTTTTTAAAAAGCTTCCAAAGACCGTCACTAACAAGACATATAAAATGCTATATGTTCTTGGGTGGTTTTATACTTTTTCTTACCGACATAGAAAACTTCACAAAGCAAATATGGAAAGTATATTCATGAAAAACCCATCGCTGCCACATTAATAGAAAGATGAATGTGGAATTGAATTCCTACATCAAGTCCAATTAGGTTGGGGTGTCAAACCAAGGCCCGCGGGGTGGATCTCGCCCATGATGTGGTCAAATCTGGCCTGCGGGGCCATCCTGGTCTACCCAATGTGAAGAGGAAAGATTGGGCCAGCCTGGCTTCACCCTGGTCTACCCAATTTGAAGAGGAAACCTGCCAGTAGTTTTAAGGGTCGCTTCAAACTAGCAACGCCCATCCAGTTGGCCACACCCACCCAATTGGTCACACCCAGCCAGCTCCCCGAGGTCAACCACAACCCTGATGCGGCCCTCAATGAAATTGAGTTTAACATTCCTGAATTAGGTGAATATTATCTCTTGAACAAGTGGGTCTCAATGCCTATGGAGAATCTCAATCATCCAGGTCATGGTTGTCCCAAAGATGCTTTTTTAAGAGGCAACTGGACTCTCTGGTTTTTCTTCTAAGATGTTTCGCGACTTTTCTAAGAAGTTTCTTCAACTTCAGAGCTGAAGAAGCTTCTTGGATAAGTGGGTCTTTGGGATAAGTGGGTCTAAATGAATGATACCAAAACTGTCTTCATTCTTGGTTTCTTAGTGAGGAGCTGATCCACTTTTATGAGTGATGACCATAATTGATAGACTTCCCCAGGGGTGGGTTCTACTTACCTTTACTACTGGTTTGCAACAGGATCACGCATGTGCACTTGCACTTCTGCGCATGTTCAGAAGCTTCTGCATCGGCACAGATTACCCATGATGACATTGTGGCGGGTGGGCAGAGCCTCCTGCCGGTTTTACTACTGGTTCTATAGAACCGGACTAAACCAGGAGTAACCCACCACTGGTCTCCCCCCTCAAATTCATTGACACAAACAGCATTTGCTGTCACCACCATATCTTTAAGGTATTGATTTCAAAAATCTGGATGATGTCACGCCATTTGATCGAGATTGGAGTCTTCCGGACAGATTATAATAATTTAATTGGTAATCTGTTTGATTTGTGTCTCAAAATTTGATTGAAATGCTATATTCAATTAGAAAGGACAAGAACATATATAGACTAGGCTTAATCTTGTTTTTTAAAAAAATATGGACTGGTTGCATGGGGTTAAGGTGAAATAGACAAACATTCTGGGACTTGGAAATTATCTTCCTGCTGATCGATTTCACAATTTGCCAGTAAAACAATGCCTTGGATGAAGAGAGAGAGATGCTAGAATAAGTCAGCAAAAGTAGGCTGAAAGGGGAAGGGGGAAGACCTGGGAGAACTGAATTATATCACATTCTGGATTTGGCCATACTAAAGCTATTTCCCCAGTACTGACACAAAGGCGACACAAGCTGAACAGAAAAAGAAATGGCCAAAATGTTAAATTTTATGAGATCTGGGGAGGGGGGTGTCTTATTTTGGCTTAATGTTAGATAAGGTGGCTGTTTTACTATTTTAGCCACTTAGGGTTTGAAAAGTCTTGAAAAAAGACTACCAAACATATTGTGGGGAAAAAGTGCATTATTGAAAACAAAGAAATATACTATGGACTTCATTGAAACCTATTTGATATTTCTTAAATCTAGCATCAACTTTAATTTATTTGAGTAGATTTGTTCTTGCGAAGAAAATACTATATTTTCATCATGTTTTTCTTAGGTCTGAAAGACAACCCTATGCATATTAAATCCTGGTAGCTGCATATTAAAAAAAAATCCGTCTTTCTCAATATTTTAATTAATCTCAGCTCATTAACATCTCCGACTATCCTTTGAAAGAGGAAAGTCAAAGGAGAGTTCTAATAATTAGCCAAGGTTAGTTTCCTCCCTCTCCTCACCTTGTTTTTTTAAAAAAAAATCAAGTTAATTTGTAAGAAAGTGAAACACTAAATATTTTCTCTCTTGGACAAAGTTATTTGATCTATAATAATGATAATATCTATGGATATCAGGACATAAAATAAATACTTACAAAGCATACCAATGTAGAATGAACAGTGCCATATAATGTTAACCAGTCTCTTCTTCATCCCTAGAACAACAACAAAAATTCCTGGCATTAACTTGAGCAGTAGTGGGTTTCGCTTACCTTCGCTACTGATTTCAAACTCCTTCGTGTGCACACAGCCCTTCTGCACATGTGCAAAACCTTCTCCACATGCACAGAGCATCCATGATGACATCCGGGCGGGTGGGTGAAGCCTCCGGCCATTACCGGTTTGCATGAACTGGGGTGAACCGATAGAAACCCACCACTGAACTTGACCCTATTGTTATGTTGTCCTACAAGAATTTATCTCAGAGAATAATAAGAGAGTCTGAGTGGCGTAGGAGGCTAATGCCTCCTACTAAGGCAGCATTTAACATCCAGCTGCCTGCAATTACACCAGTTCGAAACTCACCAGGCTCAAGGTCGACTCAGCCTTCCATCCTTTCTAAGGTGGGTAAATTGAGGACCCAGTTTGTGGGGGCAATAAGCTGACTTTGTATAAATATACAAAAGTATGAAGGCTATTGCTTAACGCATTGTAAGCCTCCCTGAGTCTCCGGAGAAGGGTGGCATATAAATCAAATTAAAAAAAAAATAAGTCTAGGAATTATTAACATGTAGTCCTAAAGGTACTTTTTCAAACAGCAACTGGATTGTGTTTTTCCTTGAAAATGTTTCACTTCTCGGATGAGTTCAATTCACTTCTAAACTGAAGAAGCTTCCTGGGTAGAAAGCAAAATGTTGTTAAGGAAAAACAAAGTCCAGTTAGCTTTTGAAAAAGCATCCTTGGGACAGTCATGACCTGAATGACTGAGAATCTTCATAGATATATTGGCAGGTAGACGAGAATGGATGTACAATTCCACTACATCATACCTGCTTCCCTATCCTAAACTTTATTTTGTTTAATACTTGGCATCTCTAGTTCAACATAGTGAGAAAGACTACTCGACAGTAGTATGTCAGATGGATTTTTAGAAATTCAGATCCTGGCATATAATTTCAGTTGTAGCCTACCCTTTCCAGGTCCAAAGGAATACTAATGTCCACAGTATGAGTCTGTAGAGATTCTCAGTCATCTAGACAATGGTTGTCCCAAAGGTGCTTTTTTAGGAGGCAACAATGAAACATCTTCAAGGAAAAACCAACTTCAGTTGCCTCCTGAAAAAGCACCGTTGGGTCTATGGTATGAAGACAGAGGAAGCAGATTATCCCGGGAATGTGAAATTGCCTTGTTCATACAAACGTTATAATTCTCTAGATGGATCATTGGAAACGATACCTTGTTCTTTTTCATCCAGAGGACCTTGTACTCTTGCTGATGACTATTTTTCATCCAATCCCTTCTAAAATAATAGGGTGCCTCAGAGCTCAATTCACTGATTGCACTGGCTTTTCTTTCTTCTTTGTCGAGACTGTCTTAAATCTGACTGTTCAGAAAATATTAGACTGTGTAGAGATGGACAGATTGACTTTAAGAATAAAAGACAAAGAAGATTCAGAATATTTCTTGATATGGAATAGATTGTATGAGTGGTTAGAGATAAGAGGTAGAAATTAGATGAAGAAATATTATTGCTGTGTATTGTCACTGTGTTTTTGTATTTACCAGTAGAACTCTTATTTCAGAACTGTCAGACTTACCATAGCTTGCCAAGTTTCTTATCAGTATCTACTGCGCATGCCTGCATTCTTTTCTCTTCTTCTGAAAACTTTCATTTGTTCTCCGGCCAGCTAAGGTCAGGCTGGGTCTTTGCCAAAAATGCAACTAATTTAGATTAGTGAGATGTTTTATTTTCTTTACAATAAATATGAGTTTAATTAGAAGATGTATTCTGGTTTTATTTTTCAAGAGTATACAGAAGGAGAAAGTCACGATCCAACTCAAATTGAGGGCAATTACCCCACGCAAGGTAATGGGGCTGATTGCCACTCTGACATGTATGAATTAAATATAAAGATGATTTATAATTATAAATATGCCAATAGAATTAACAGAATTACAAATAAGTTAATATAAAGAGAAATTTAGCCAAAACTATTCTGTTACATTATTACTATTGTTATTACCAGTATATGGGTTAATATTTCTTTTTGTTCTCACTTTGTTTTTCTTCAGTAAATGATATACCCTGACAATATACTATATTCAAAATGTTTATGATTTTTTTAAAAAAATGATTTTCCTTGTTCTTCACTTACCTTTTTGTGAATCAGCAAGACGAAACAGGATTGAGCAGGATACCTTCAGCAGTGAGTTTGTTATTGATTCCATATTGAGTCTCACTTGCTGCTGAGCTCCATCACCATTGCTGATCAGAAGATCCTACATGCATGACTAAGAAACAGAATCATATTTCTGGGCAGGCCTTCCTTTTCTTTGTTATTGTCTCTCATGTCTGCTAGTCTGCTGTTGAAAGAACTAGGTGATCAGAAGATGATCACCTACCAGTACAACCAACTTTGTAGATACCCTCCATCAGTGGTGGGATCCAGCCACTTCTGTCTGGTTTGGGTGAACCGGTAATGGCGACTGTGGGAGGCTCTACCCACCCGCCTGGACGTAATGTGTGAGCAAAGAGCATGCACGGATGGCCCTGCACTCACATTTGTGAACCAGTACGGAAGGTAAGTGAATCCCATCTCTGCCCTCTATCTAATGCCAGCCCTGTTTGTAATCAATTCACCAAACTCATGAGAAAAATATTGTGATATGGAAACAGCTTCTTTTGCTTTACATACAACACTTCTTGGAAGGACTTTATGCATTCTTCACACCACCCTCTAAAATTAAAGGTCCCAAATTTATTTCTTTTGCTGGAAAATTAACACAATTCTAGCCAAGTCAACCTGTTATAATAGCTCAGACAGAACCTCATTTAGTCCTCATAGCAATTCTAATATATCTTTAATGTGGGCATAATCAGGTCTTTTGTTACCAAGGCCATTTCTAGAAATTAGAAGTCCCCATTAAAAACTGGTGTGACTGTTAATGCCACCAGCAGTAAGAACTATTGACATCCTAATAAAGGTTTAATGTGAGACTGTGCTGGAAAATTATAGTAATGCTGTACAAATGTCACCTTTGGGTGGTTTCAATGTGCATTTATCACAGAAAAATCTATTTTCTGCCTGTTGGTTATGTGGACTTTTTCATCATCAGGTATATCTTGAAAAATCATCTCCCAGGACTAAAAAGTGTTGAAATGGCACAAGCGACATAAGACTGTAAGAAAACACAGAAACTGGTGGTTCCAAAGTATAAGGAATTGAAATAATAAAACAGTGTTACATCTTAACTCCATAACAGTGGTGAATATTAGGTCTGGGTGGGTTTCAGCAGGTTCTGGAGAACTGGTAGCGGAAATTTTGAGTAGTTTGGAGAACCGGTAATAATAATTCTGACAGGCCCCGCCCCCATTTATTCTCTGCCTCCTAAATCCCAGCTGATCAGGAGGAAATGGGGATTTTGCAGTAACCTTCCCCTGGAGTCGGGTGGGAATGGAGATTTTACAGTATCCTTCCCCTGCCACGCCCACCAAGCCACACCCACAGAACCGGTAGTAAAAAAAAATTAAACCCACCACTGGTGTGAAATTTTTGAAACAGTACCTAATGAAGTGTCCATCCTAACCTAGTGCTCACCAACATCACAAACCCTTCAAGCTTTGTTTCAACTTTTTCTCGTACTTTGTAGAAGATAGATCTGATGCGATTGTTGCTGGAATCTTGAAGCTGACATATAGGAGCTTCACAAAGAAGCTTCTATACGGAAGAGGCTGTCACAAAGAAGAGGAGGTCAATCTATTCTCCAAAGCACCTGAGGGCAGGACAAAAAGCCATGGATGGAAATTAATCAAGGAGAGCACCAACCTAGAACTAAGGAGAAATTTTCTGACAGTTAGAATTAATCAGTGGAACTGCAGCAGTTGTGGGTGTTCCATCACTGGAAGTTTTCAAGAAGACATTAGACATCCACTTGTCTGGAGTAGTATAGGATTTCTTGCTTGTGCAGGGAGTTGGACTAAAAGACCTCCAAGATCCCTTTCAATGCTGTGATTCTTTTACTCTGCCTCATATTGATCACTTTGCAAAGCATACATTTGTATCTTATATAGCCTGACTGAGCACAGCAATGGATGACTGTCATGTCAATGGCCAGCCTTTAATTAGAGGATAAAAAAGAGAACACCGCTAAACCGAAAAATGTTGACTTGTACTATTATATACTTTAATAAAAGTTTATATAGAAAAAAGAGAATACAGTGAAAGGAAGAAGGGTCATGATTAAAACATGCAACATGTTATGTTTGTTGTTGTTATTAGTTGCCAAGTCATGTCTGACCCATCGCGACTCCATGGACAATGTTCCTCCAGGCCTTCCTGTCCTCTACTATCCTCTGGAGTCTATTTAAGCTCACCCTGACTGCTTCAGTGACTCCATCCAGCCACCTCGTTCTCTATTGTCCCCTTCTTCTTTTGCCCTCAATCATTCCCAGCATTAGGCTCTTCTCCAGTGAGTCCTTCCTTCTCATTAGGTGGCCAAAGTATTTGAGTTTCATCTTCAGGATCTGGCCTTCTAAAGAGCAGTCAGGGTTGATCTCCTCTAGGGCTGATCAGTTTGATGACCTTGCAGTCCAAGGGACTCACAGTCTCCAGCACCATAATTCAAAGGCCTCAATTCTTTGATGCTCAGCTTTTCTTATGGTCCAACTTTCATAGCCATACATTGCAACTGGGAAAACCATAGCCTTGACTATATGCACTTTTGTTGGCAAGGTGATGTCTCTGCTTTTTAGTATGCTGTCTAGATGCTCTGAACATGATATGAAATGTACATTATAAAAAAGAAAAAACCAAATCACCATTCATGAAGATTTTCCATACTGCATAGGTGGAAGGGGAGAGAGAGACAACAATGTGTTTGCTTGTTTCTACAGTTATAGTTGTATATAGTAAATAGAGCAACTATATGTGTCTGCAGATCTTCATGATTGAGATTTTAGCAACAGATTTTTTAGAAAAGAAATATCCCAGGACTTTTCATAGTAAAGCTGCCTCTTGTGATGGTGGCAGCAGTGGTAGTGGCTGTTTTTATTCTTAACTATTTATTGAAACTTCACAGTTTCTGCATTTTGTATATTATTAAGTTGGGCAACTCTTGCAGAATTCAGCATGCTCTATAAGCCGCTGTCTCCTCCTCCTCCTCTCCTCCTCCTCTTTCTTCATGGCAAGCAGCATTCTGGACTTCAAGCAGTTACCTGAAATAAAATTAGAAGCACGCACTGTGTGAATTGATTGGCAAAAACAACTGTGGCATCTGGAAAGCTATTGTTACCTTGTTTATAGGCAAGGAGGTGGGGATCAATGATTAACTCTATAGGCCTTACAAATTAGACTATTTAAATGGAGAACATTGTTTTTGCTCATATTGGGTTCAGAAATATATTTGGCTAAAATAAGAGTAACCTATTCTGTTCTTTGCCTTATGAAAAACAGTGAAAGCCCTCATTATGCAAAGGAAGGGAGGGATGAAGGGAGGGAGGGAGGGAATAAGGAAAGAAGGAGTATGCATGTGAGACAAAGTGAATGGGAAGTGGGGGGGGGAAGACAGGAGACAGTGAGATACATATTTATATACAGTGGAGTCCATTATATACAAATTTGCCAGTTTAACATTAAAAAACCTGAAATTTTCCTGTAGAGGCACATTTGGCTCTTTCTAACTCAACAAAGCACCTGGAATTTCTGGAACTTTGCAGACATCTAATTTTCAGTTGGAGCAGCAAAGTATTTTAGGGAAGAATGTAATAAAGCATCAAGTCATCTCTTTTATTATGTATATCTTTCTCTCAGTGGTGGGATTCATTTTTTTAAACAACCGGTTCTGTAGGCGTGGCTTAGTTGGGCGTGTGGCTTGGTGGTCATATGACCGGGTGGACATGGCTATGTGCATAGGGACTACTCAGAGGGCTGAAAAAAGTCATTTCTGACTGGCCCTCACACTTTTGACCATCCTCACATTTATGCCCGTTGCGGCATTCTTAACAACCGTGTCAGTCATTTCACCACTACTTCTCTTCACCATGGTGACAAGATAGGGCACAAAACCTAAAATGTGAGGACAGTCGTAAGTTTGAGGACTGGTCAAAAGTGCGAGGACCAGTCAAAAATAACTTTTTCAGCCCTCTGAGTAGTCCATATGCACAAAAGGACTACCCAGAGGGCTGAAAAAAGTGATTTTTGACAGGTCCTCGCACTTTTGATCGGTCTTTGCACTTATGACTGGTCATCATTTATGCCCATTGTAGCATTCTTAACAACCGTGTCAGTCATTTCACAACTGCTTCTCTTCACCATGGTGACAAGATAGGGCAAAAACGTAAAATGTGAGGACAGTCGTAAGTTCGTCGACTGGTCAAAAGTGTGAGAACCAGTCAAAAATAACTTTTTCAGCCCTCTGAGTAGTCCATATGCACAAAAGGATACAGCAAGGGATACAGAGGGATGAAGGAAGGAGAAGAGAGATGGAAGAAGGAAGGAGAGAGAGGGAAGGAAGGGAAGGGAGGAAGGAAGGGAAGGTGAATTAGAATAGGAGTGAGGGTAAGAGAGGAGGAAGAGAGGAGGAGAAGAATAAAGGAAGAGGAAGTAGGGAGGAGAAGAAGAGGGGGGAAGAGAAATTAAGAAGGAAAGAAAAGAGAGAGGTGGTAGGTTTGAGGAGAAAGATTGCTGTACAATAAAAAAGATGAAAGGGAAGAAAGCCAACCCCAAACAAATATAAAGATATTAAGATAAAGAATGAATTGTTAAACTTTAAAAAATAAAAGAGAACAAATATGAATAAATAGCAATAATTAGAAACACACATACAAACATACAATATATTTTCTTTGAACAGAGTATTTGGCCGGTTCACAAATTTAATCAGTGTTTAGTCATTCCAATTAAATTTACAATTTCTAGAGAGTTCTGCTCAGGATTTTGAGGCTGTCACAGTCCCTGGAACAGATCCAGAAGGTTAAAAAGAGCACTTATTTACTTCTGTAATTATTAAACTAATTTTATTAACTAAATTAACTGAACTAATTTTATTTGATCAATCATAAAACAACCCTTCTTTCTCTACAAATCATACAACACAAAAGGATGCCACTCTTGGTACAAAGCAGGCAAGCAAACTCAATTGCCCCAAGATTAACAGTAAGTATGCTTTGAGCAGAGTTGTCAAACTCAATTTCATTGAGGGCTGCATCAGGGTTGTGTTTGACCTCAGGGGCCAGGTGGGTGTGGCCAGGATGGGCATGGCCAGCTTGACATCAGTCATGTCAGGGGCACCTGTGGTGGTCCGGGTGGGGCTGGAGGGGATCTATTGTCTCTAGCAGAGGAAAGCAAGACCAGGGAGAATTCTGTTTTTGGGCTCCATTTTCAACTGTGATGGCCTCCTGCAGCCCTCTGCCAGTGAAAACAGAGCTTCCAAGCTCAGTTTTCATTGACAGAGGCACTGCTAGGGTAGGACAGTCCTTTGCTGTTTCCAGGGCTCCTTTGATGGCAGAGGCACAAGGGGCCTGTCCTTTGCTGTTTCAAGAGTGGTCTCATGAGCCAGATCCAGTGGGGGATTCTGCTGGTTCTGTCTGGATCGCGCAAACCGTTAACGGCCACTGCAGGAGACTCCGCCCACCCACCTGGATGTAATGCACACTCACACTTGCAAACCAGTAGGGAATGTATGTAAATCCCACCTCTGGCCAGATCTAAGAATCCCCCAGGGCTGGATCCAGTCCCCAGGCCTTGAGTTTGACACCCCTAGCTTAGAGCATTGAGTCATAAAGTTGACTTGTTCAATGGAATGTCCCAAATCTGGTCAAAATATATATAACAAATACAGAAAAAAGTGTTATGATATAATCTGTTGTGAATACTGAAACTATGTAGCATTTTACCAAGAGCATTTTACCATTTGTTCAGGTGACTGGTAAAGAGATTAGGAAATCTACGAACATGCTGCTCCATAACGTGATATCCATCAACTTGATGCCTTACCATCTGGACACAGCATGTTGCAAATCACTAAATCAGCCACCAACACCTTCTTCTTCTTCTTCTTCTTCTTTTTCTTTTTCTTTCCAAAAGTGGCAAACATACTCAATTAGACAGAAGCCTGCTTGGATTTAATCACCTAAACTGAATGCCAGGATACTGTTCTTTAAAATGCTGAAGCCACGGGCTATTTTCACATTCCATATATACTTTGGAGTTTTGGACTTCAAACTTGAAGCAGAGTGTAGGCCCGGCCAGATAATTTGAAAAAAAACCCTGATTTTCGTTTTTTTGTTCTGCTCTAGATGTTTGTGTATGTGTACATCTGTGTGTTCTAAACCAAATGTGAAACCTCTTTAAAATGATCTATAATAATCCCAGTTGAACTGAATTTGAACCTTCCAGAAGCTGAATTTGTGGCTCTTGGGCAAGGAGTTTAAAGAGGGAAAACTGTGTCTTTTAAGAAATTTCACCACCTTTTTATTGGTTTCTAATCATGGATTCAGGGGGGTGCAATGGCTCAGCGTTTAAAGAAGTTAAGCTTGTCAGCTAGAAAGCTGGCAGCCCAGGTTTGAGATCCAAGCGTTGGACAATGGGGTGAGCTCCTGTTCCCTTGCCCCAGCTCCTAGCGGTTTGAAAGAATGCAAATGCAAGTAGATTAATAGGTACCACTTTAGTGGGAAAGTAACAGCATTTGGTGCATCTTTGGCATATAGTCATGCTGGCCGCATGACCATGGAAAATGTCTTTGGACAACACTGACTCCCTCAGCCAGGAAACGGAGAGGAACACCTAGAGGAACACATGACCAGACAGGGAAACTTTACTTTTTAAATCACAGATTCATTGATTGGGCTTCATTGTGGAAAATGTGCTCATTAGGGCTTTGATAATGCTAGAACTGCCCTCACACAACACATTTGCGAATCTAGATCTCCAAACAGATTTAAGGAAATTTTCACACCCCAATATTGACCTTATCCTTCTGGAAGAGTTTGCTCCAGCCTTTCATTTGCAGAATCAACCATTGTGATTCTGAAATGTTGTAAGGCCTCCAGGCTGAATGCATTGTCCTCATCAATTATTTTTTGAATGTTTCAAAGGATACTCCTATGTATCTTTAATTATGTCCATCTGTTGATAGACATCAGTAGAAACTCTGAGTCATATGCTGCTATGTTGCTCCCTATATAAGAACTCAAGATAGACCTTCATTTATTAAATCTTGAAGAACTTTCTGGGTAGGGAGTGTGATTCTTACTTCTTGTTACTTCTTTTGGAAAAGGACTCAAAAATATCTTCCCAAATTGCCCAGTTTTATGCTACCATCTGTACAATATGTCATACCATTAATTAAGCCTGGATATTCATTTTCTTATCACTTCTTTTAATATTATTTTTTTAAATTCTGTTTTATTTTACTATATATGTTCTTAATTGTTTTAGATCCTGTGACAGCTTTTTACACGTGTGTGTGTGTGTAAAATAGTTCTACTATTAGATATTTTATTGTATCTGGCCTTAAAGCTGCAACAATCTGATTTTTTTTTCCCTAACAAAAGTTAAACAGATTGTGATAAGGAAATTCAGGTTTCTGAATCCACATTTGGAAGGAAAGTTATAGATCAGTCAGAAACAAATATACTTCTAAATCATGTATTGATGAAGTTAAACCTTATAATTGCTTCATATTTCTGGATGATGATAAATTGATGAATGGGTGGATAGATGGATGGATGGATGGCATTGGAAGGTACTAATCTTTTGCAATGTGCAGAAAACTCAAAGTATCTCCAAGAGTTGGATTTTTAAAGGTGGAGAACTCATAACTGTTGTAGGCAGATTCTTCCATTGTAGGATCAGGATTCCTTTTCCTTACATTTAAAGAAAATCTAGGTAGCTGCATCTTGCAGCCCTCATTTCTGCTCCTAATTCCTTTGGCAATGGAAAATCTTCGATATGAATGGTCCTTGGTACTCTCTGAGCTTGGCTGATTTCTTGCAGATGTTTCATTACTCAAATGAGGAAACATCATCAATGCTAATTTGGCTAATGAAACATCTGTAAGAAAAACAACCAAGCTCAGAGAGCACCAAGGACCCCCTCATTTCAAGCCTGAACTACATACGTTCTCCTTTTGGAGAATCTTCCCTATGGCACCCTTTTAACTATCTGAAAATTATGTGTACCGAAACTTGATATAAATATGATAGTCAAAGAATGTAGTACAACATTTTGAATGGAAAGTGAACAAGAAGATTGTATTCCAGCTTTCACAATCTGGTACCCTTCAGATATTGGGAATTCTCAAGGTTATCATCCAAATATCTCTAGCGGAAGCAATATTGGGAAAGATTGCTGAACGCTATTAAAAACAAAATGACATTTTTTTGGAGTTAGAAAAGAAAGAAGCTATAACCTTCACTGCAAAAATCTGCATTTCCGTGCATGTGCTGTATATTAATGATGGCATTCTAGAATGATGAAAACAAAGTAGATGGCCAAAATCATGTTAACTACTGCAGGCTTTATATATATATATATATATATATATATATATATATATATATATATATATATATATATATATATATATATATATATCACACACACACACACACACACACACACATACATACATACATACATATTTTAGTAGTTGGAAGAGTGTTGCATAAGCTGTTTGATTAATATCGTTCACACATATTTTAGGATGACTTACAAGCAATCTCCTTTCCAATTTGTATTGCAAACTGTAACATTGTAAAAATGTTAACAATCCTCCCAAGGTCCAAATAAACCACAGAATTGAAATTGACTCTCTCAAAGCTTGATCCCTACTGCCCCAAGGCAAGGCAAGATTCTCTTTCAGGTCTTATTCCATACCTGCCACCATCATTACTCCTAATTATTCTTGACATTTTGTCCATTATACTGTCAAGTTCCTCAGAGGATAGAAATAATCATCCAAAAGAAGAAGTTGGCTAATTATCTCCATGATGTGCAAAAAAAAAGAAAGAAAGAAAGAAAGAAAGAAACCACCCCAATGCAGTGTAATAGCTGAAACTTGACTTATGATAATTGGTAGGGTAGAGTGAGAAAAAGAAATAGATCTTTAAATTACTCTTATCAAGATCTCATAGGTATTTTTTTTAAAAAAATCATTATCAGTTTTTATCCAATGTCCTGTCTGTAAATGACAGGAAAGTGAAGATAACTTAACCTGCATGTTTCAGGATTTTTTCATATGTCAATTGTTTTAAAGAATGGGAATGATTATGATAAATAATGAGTTCTTATAGGCTTTTGAGTCGCTCTTGATTCCTGTTAACTATATGGACAATTAGATATCTTTTTCTTTTACTCTTTTGGGGTCGCATAACCTTTCATTTTTACAAAGATTGTTTTTATTTTATTTTTTTTTAAACTATTTTTCTTCTTGCACATTACAAAAGAGAATATTTTGATGGGAAGTTATTTGTGGATCTATCTTGCAATACACTTGTATCTTCTAAATAAGGTACTGTCAGCAGACACTAAAATATCCAAGTATTTAAAACAGACGGGGGGGGGGGGGAATTAAATCTGCCAAGAGACTACATATTTTTAAATCTATGTTTAGCTTTTCAAGGGCAGTCATTGACTATGGATCTGACAGCAATCTGATTGGGAAGCAGAGTGGACTAATTCTATCCTAAGTGTTGATTTGACTGAGTAGTTAAATTTAATTCAACAAATATGAGTTTGCAGACATACTTTAAATCGGTTTGTTTATTTATATCCTGCCTTTATTATCCTTTTAAAAAAACAAAAACTCAAAGGTACAAGTACACCTAACATTCCCACCTTGTGTTATTTTCCCCACAACAACAACCTTGCGAGGTGAGTTTGGTTGAAAGAAAAGGACCACGCCTAACACCGGACTAGAAATCAAAGTCTCTAGTTTCTAACCTGGTGCCTTCAACGCTAGACCAAATTGGTCTATTTTCCTCTATTTTCAGCTGGTGAATAAAAATCAGTTGTCAAAATACAATTGCTGAATCTGCAACACATCCATTTACAGCCTCAATTTATAAGCAAAGACTTAATGAAATGTCATATTTACTCAGAATTGGGGAGCTTGATAGAATGGAATGGGATAGGATAGGATAGGATAGGATAGGATAGGATAGGATAGGATAGGATAGGATAGGATAGGATAGGAAATATGGAATGGAACGGAACGGAACGGAACGGAACGGAACGGAACGGAACGGAACGGAACAGAACAGAACAGAACAGAGCCTGGTGGCGTGGCAGACTAAAGCACTGTAATTAACATTCAGCTGTCTGCAATTACTGCAAGTTCAAATCTCACCAGGCTCGAGGTTGACTCAGCCTTCCATCCTTTCTAAGGTAGGTAAATTGAGGAACCAGTTTGTGGGGGTAATAAGCTGACTTTGTATAAAATATACAAAAGTATGAAAGCTATTGCTTAACACATTGTAAGCTGCCCTGAGCCTCTGGAGAAGGGCAGCATATAAATCAAATTTTTAAAAAAGAATAGAATAGAATAGAATAGAATAGAATAGAATAGAATAGAATAGAATAGAATAGAATAGAATAGAATAGAATAGAAGCTGGTGGCGTGGCAGACTAAAGCACTGTAATTAACATTCAGCTGTCTGCAATCACTGCAAGTTCAAATCTCACCAGGCTCGAGGTTGACTCAGCCTTCCATCCTTTCTAAGGTGGGTAAATTGAGGACCCAGTTTGTGGGGGCATTAAACTGACTTTGTATAAATATACAAAAGTATGAAGGCTATTGCTTAACGCATTGTAAGCCGCCTGAGTCTCCGGAGAAGGGCGACATATAAATCAATTTTTTTTAAAAAAAAGAATAGAATAGAATAGAATAGAATAGAATAGAATAGAATAGAATAGAATAGAATAGAATAGAATAGAATAGAATAGAATAGAATAGGAGTGGAGTGGAGTGGAGTGGAGTGGAGTGGAGTGGAGTGGAGTGGAACGGAATGGACAGAACAGAACAGAACAGAACAGAATAGAATTTTTTATTGACCAAGTGTGATTGGACACACAAGGAATTTGTCTCTGGTGATCTCAGAGATTCCTAAGGCTGCAAAATTGTTGGGGGTGGCCTTCATGAGGATTCATAAACATATTATGGGCAACATGATGCTGTCACCTAATGATAGTCACCATCCTGAAAATGTTTAAAAGTGAAAAAGGTGAAATAATATATGGGAAATGACTCTATAAATGATGGCTACTTACAATGTTTCTTGCAATATTAGGAAATAATGTATCTGTGGGGGTGGAAGGGTTTTTTTTTTTTTTTTTTTTTTTTTGTGCTGTATGTAGACTTTCCATAAAATATGTTGGAAACAAAACAATAAAGAAGAATGACATCTGGACTGATTCAACAAGGCTGATTTCATTACCTTGTGTTATATTATATATGATAATATATAAATGAAAAAAAGATGAGTATCATTTCTAAATCAGTGAAAGACAAGCCAAAGATAGAGACATAAATGCTGGTAAGCATATATTTTCTTTTTTCTTTTTCCCTAATACAGGGAAATGATCATTACTCTACACACCACAAGTGAAATCACAGCTGCCAGGTTGTGGTAGCTTTGGCTAATGTTGGCCTTCATACTCATTGAGTTCTTTCCAAGAACCTTGGATGTTGTAACGTATCAGCATAATACATGTGCAGATTCAAGCAGTGTGGCCCTTTGCAACTGACCGATGAAATTTGGTCAATGTACAGAACAATGTACTAGTCACTCCTAGAGGAGATCAACCCTGACTGCTCTTTAGAAGGCCAGATCCTGAAGATGAAACGCAAATACTCTGGCCATCTAATGAGAAGGAAGGACTCGCTGGAGAAGAGCCTAATGCTGAGAAAGATTGAGGGCAAAAGAAGAAGGGGACGGCAGAGAATGAGGTGGCTGGATGGAGTCACTGAAGCAGTAGGTGTGAGTTTAAATGGACTCCAGAGGATGGTAGAGGATAGGAAGACTTGGAGGAACATTGTCCATGGGGTCACGATGGGTCAGACATGACTTCGCAACTAACATCAACAACAGATTTTCTAAGAACAAGAACCACAGGGAGCACCAAAATCTTTTAATTTCAATTTTCAGATCTTGATACCTTGTGATCTCCAGTTCTCTTCTACTGTCCCCTGGTATTGCGACATTAATTATTCACACGTTCTCCTTTGTATTTCTTTTTTTTAACTTAATTTTTTTATTGATTAAAATACACAAACAAACATAAATACATTAAAACTACATAGAAAACAAACAAACAATGATTCAGTCTTACCACTGACTCTTAAAGCTATCACATCGGTGGGTTATTTTTCTATTTTTCTTATCTTCCTCTATGCCTATCTATATTTACATATTTACATATTTATATATAAAACATTATAGTCCGCTCTTTGTTTAGTTCTTTACATTTCCTATTAGGTACTCAAAATTATTTTTATGTTCCTATCTTTTCCTCCAGCCAGCTATATCCTTTGTATTTCAATAACCTAGAATTTGTGATTATAACAAAGATGTAACATAATTAATAATCATTAGATGATGATGATGATGATGATGATGATGATGATGATGATGATGATGCAGGTATTTATACTTCAATGCATTTTTAGAGCCTGGATAGCTCTGCAGACTAAGCACCCTAATTAACATCCAGCTGTCTGCAATTTACTCCATGTTCGAATCTCACCAGGCTCAAGGTTGACTCAGCCTTCCATCCTTTCTAAGGTAGGTAAATTGAGGACCCAGTTTGTGGGGGCAATAAGCTGACTTTGTATAAATATACAAAAGTATGAAGGCTATTGCTTAACACATCGTAAGCCGCCCTGAGTCTTCAGAGAACGGCGGCATATATATATATATATTTTTTTAAATTGTCACATTAAAAAATTTGGCCTCAAATTCTAAGGAAATAGATTTGCAAGAACAAGTTTTTCCCCCCACCATATAATTACTTTTTGCTATCAGATTTTAAAAAAAAAATTTGGCTAGAACTTCATGTGAGTCCATGATAAAAACTGACCAGGTTTGCTTTTAATTGTTATAACCCTCCCCCTGCCCCCAGAGGTGGTATTCAGCCAGTTTGGACCAGTTCGGGTAAACGGGTAGCTCTGACAATCAGTTGGCCCTGCCCACCTGCCCCCGGTCTATCCTTTCCTTTATTTCCTGCTTTGTAGCTCATCTCAATCACGCGGCACACCTGATTTCCACCTCCCCACTCACACTGTTCTACTTACTGTTGCTGACTTGGAAAGTGAGCAGCTGAGCTTCTAAATGCTCCATTTTCAGCACTGTGTGCAAGCACCAAGGGTGGGTTCTAAATTTTTTTACTAACGGTTCTGTGGGTGTGGCTTATTTTGTGGGCGTGGTTTGATGGTCATGTGACAAACAAGTCTTTAGGATTTAGCAGAGGTACCGGTCTACCAGGATTTTTAAACTGCTTGCGTACTGGTCTACCCATTTGTTTTTGGAGCCCACTGGTCTACCACCACACAGCCTTTTACCACTGATCAGCTGTAGGGCAGCCCTTTGAAGTGCCACGACAAGAGTTTAAGCAATTTTTTCCACTCTGCCACCACCGACAGCATCGGAAACCATTTTCAGGCAGCTTGGCCTCAATTGCAAATCTACCACCACTGACCGGTTTACAAGGAGCGGATCGGTTCTGGCCGATCAGTTGGGAGGCTTCTTGGCTTCTCAATTTAAAGCTATGGTGTCTTGTTTTTTTTCCTCTTCTTTGTCAAGTGAGTCCTGATTTTTTCCCTTCTAGCTGATCAGCTGGGAGTCGGGAGGCAGTGAATAGATTGGGGGAGGGGCCAGGCAGAGGTGGTATTTACCGGATCTCCAAACTACTCAAAATTTCTACTACTGGTTTGTAAGAACCGGGGAGAACTGGTAGTAATCCACCACTGGCATGCAAGCACAAAGTGCACACTCCCCGAATTGGTTGTTAAACCGGCAGCATTCCACCACTGTCCCGCCCCAGCATATTTGTTTCTGCTTTTGTTTTAGATTTCTGTTCTTGTTTTTAGTCCCCGATGGGTGTGAGAAATGAAGGAGACTTATCTCCAGACACTATTCTGTGGGAGGATTCACCACGATCCACACAGAAGACATAAAGCTTTGACTCGGAAGGTTCTGCCTTCAATTCTGGTCAGGGTGCTGAATTAGGTTTGCATGAGATCCTTCCCTTGGTCTGTGGAACTGTCCTGAAAACTTTGGACAATATTATTGGGTTATCCTTTGTTTCCCCAGGAAATATCCCAGGAAATATCTGCAGATTCCACCCCAGAGGTGGGGTTCAGCAGGTTCTGACCCACCTGCCGAACCAGTAGTGGAAATTCTGACTGGCCCCACCCCTATCTATTCTCTGCCTCCTGAGTCCCAGCTGATTGGGAGGAAATGGGGATTTTGCAATAACCTTCCCCTGGAGTGGGGAGGGAATGGAGATTTTACAGTATCCTTCCCCTGCCACGCCCACCAAGCCACGCCCATCAAGTCATGCCATGCCCACCAAGGCACACCCACGGAATCAGTAATAAAAATGTTTGAAACCCAGCACTGCTCCACCTTCCCTCCCCCAATTAGGACATCCAGACTTGCTAGCTGTTACTGGCAATTTTAGAGTAAGCAAATTCTAAAATCTACTAATCATTTTTCGCCCCATTTTTTCCCCCTCAAAATTCCTTGGATTTACATTTACAATCTGGGCACTTTTCTCAGTCATCTGATATGGAAAAAAAAACTTGATGTGTTAAAAAGCTTTGTTGCTACACATTCCTAAATTGTGCATTTAGATCAAGGAAGCAAGTCTTGAATTAGAGGCACTACTAAAGATTGTATTCTGTTTGCTAAAGCATTATTTGCTTTTCTTTCTTTCTTTCTTTCTTTCTTTCTTTCTTTCTTTCTTTCTTTCTTTCTTTCTTTCTTTCTCTTTTTTTCTTTCCTTCCTTCCTTCCTTCCTTCCTTCCTTCCTTCCTTCCTTCCTTCCTTCCTTTCTCTCTCTCTCTCTTTCCTTCCTTCCTTCCTTCCTTCCTTCCTTCCTTCCTTCCTTCCTTCCTTCCTTCCTTCCTTCCTTCCTCCATTTCTTCCTCCCTCCCTCCCACCCTTTGTTTTTCCAAAAGGTGTATATATTTTCATATTTACACTTACATACAAATGATGTAGTTTTACAGCTTTAGCAACTGAAAATATATTCTATACAGTTAATTTCATTAAATGAATAATTAACATGCTGCTGTTTTTTATTGCCTGTTTTGTATTAATAATGCACTATGGATGGTGAGGATGAAGAAACATGGTGTCATTGATTAGGCATTTCATTGGCATTGTTTAGGCTGACAGGGCAATGCTCTGTTCCACTAAAAATGCATTCTTTGTAGCTCTTTGTTTGTACCTGTCAAGTAATTCCACTGCTTATCTGTCATAAATGATTTCCAAGTTTCCACTTCTTTCATAAGCAAAGGGGAAAACCATATAACCTGATAGATTAGATTAACAGAGTGGGAAGGGACCTTGGAGGTCATCTAGTCCAACCTATCCCCACCCAAGCAGGAGACCCTACACCATTTCTGACAAATGGCAGTCCAGTCTCTTCTTGAAAGCCTCCAGTGATGAAGATCCCACAACTTCCGAAGGCAACTTCTGTTCCATTGATTGATTGCTCTCACTATCAGAAAATTTCTCCTTATTTCCAGGTTCAATCTGTCCTTGTTCAGTTTCCATCCATAATTCCTTGTCTGGCCTTCAGGTGCCTTGGAAAATAGCCTGATCCCCTCCTCTCTGTGGCAGTCCCTCAAATACTGGAAGACTGCTATCATGTCTCCCCTGGTCCTTCTCTTCACTAGACTAGCCATGCCCAGTTCCTGCAACCATTCATCATATGTTTTAGCGTTTATAATTTTTTTTTCAACTTCATTAATCTTCCCCCTAGTTCATGAAGTATAAAATCATGCCATGAAACAAAAAAGAAAGAAAGAAAGAAAGAAAGAAAGAAAGAAAGAAAGAAAGAAAGAAAGAAAGAAAGAAAGAAAGAAAGAAAAGTAAAGAACAAATAAAACCATCTGGGATATATTTGTACAATAAAAAGCAACAAAAGCTTTTTATCCGCCGAAGAGGTTGTAGAAAAAATGGTTTTAAAAGTAAAAAAAAAAAAAAGTTGGCCATGCCCAGCCAATTACATTACCCCCCCCACCAAGCCACGCCCACAGAATCGGTAGTAACAAATTTTACATTTCACCACTGGAGCAGAGGTGGTATTCAGCAGGTTCTGACCAGTTCTGACGAACCGGTAGCGGAAATTTTGAGTAGTTCGGAGAACCGGTATGTACCACTTCTGACTGGCCCTGCCCCCATTTATTATCTGCCTCCCAAGCCCCAGCTGATCAGGGGGAAATGGGGATTTTGCAGTATCCTTTCCCTGCCACGCCCACCAAGCCACGCCCACAGAACCGGTAGTAAAAAAAAAAATTGAATCCCACCATTGCCTACGAGACTAATACAGAAAAAATGTAGAGGAAGGAGTGAAACAGTTGTCTGGGAAAATAATAATGCCACACAGAACGTTTTATTAGTTTATTTATTTTTGCTAATTTGATCCTCTAATGAATATTAATGGTCTTTGCAGTCGGCTGGCAGGTGCCACAGGTTTGTACATGAGATTGAGCGAAACAATTTTGCAATTTTGAAAAATAGCCATTGGAAAAAAGGAAGAAGGCTGGGCTTTGAATATTAGGTTTGTGTGTGGCCATAAGCAAATGGCTCCCAATAAATACAAATTTTTACCAATTAGTGCGTTAGCTTATCCCCTGACAGCTCAGACATCTTTCTTTCTCCACTACAATTAATTATCAGCTCTTTGAAGTAGATCAGGTCCTGAAAGAGATGCCCCATAAACCTTTAGAACTCTTCTTTATTGATATAAATTCAGGGGTGAGCTGCTGGAGGTTCGCAGGGGCTCAGGAGAACCTCTAGCTAAGATTCTGTGCAGTTCGGAGATCCCACTCCTGGCTGGCCCCGCCCACCCCACTCTTCCCAGGAGTCCCAATGTGCCCTGTTTTGGATGCAGGTAAGTGGAGGGAGTGTGCAGAGGCCCAGGGAGGGCAAAAACCTGCCTACCAGAAGTTCAGGAAGACTGGAAACCTTCGGAGGCCTCCGGAACCTGGTGAGGCCATTTTTGCCTTCCCGGAGACTAAAGGAAAATGTGCCCCCCCCCCCCATCATGGTGCAGGAGACCAACTAGGCCACACCCACCATGGCCACGCCCACTTAGCGACTGGGCAGAGAACCCCTTGCTAAATTTTTCGAAGTCCACCCCTGTGTAAATTATAATCATATTTTGAAATCCTGAAAAAGATTCTGTCTCTTGCCCTTTCCTGTTTTCTTGTAGGCCATTGTCTCCTCCGTAAGGGAGCAATTTGAAGGTCCTTTTTTCTACTATTCTTTCTCAGGTTGGTTGGTTGGTTTTTTAAACCATCACATTATCTCTCTCAAAGATTCCTGAAATATAATTTCCGTGATCTTGTTTACATTTTTACATCCCAAGAATTCCTCAGCTTGCAAAGCTCTGGGAGTTGAAGTCCTCAAGTCTTAAAGTTGCCAAGTTTGGAGATCCCTTGATCTGGATCTAGATCATAGGTGTCAAACTCGCCACGTCATGTTGCCATCATGTGATGTTTTGTGATGTTTTTCCCATTCGTGGAACAGGGGTGGGCATGGCCTGTGCTTGACGCATCCAGCCCGCCAGCCAACAGTTTGGCACCCTTGATCTAGATCATCTAGAACAGGGGTCTCCAAACTTGACTTGTGAACTTCAACTCCCAGAGCTTTGCTGGCTGAGGAATTCTGGGAGTTGAAGTCCTCAAGTCTTAAAGTTGCCAAGTCTGGAGTCCCCTGATTTAGAAACACCCCTCCCCCTCCAACCTTGCATGGTTTTTGAGTTGGTCATGTGCCACTCATTCTTTTCATCCAAGCAACAAACTAGTATATATGACCCTCACTGTTATCCTCACACTAAAAGAACTTTAGATTCTAAGTTTATGCCTGGATGAGATCTCCTTATAACACTGGTTCTATATTCTATAAGAAAAAGTTCCAGAAATTTGCACTGACCCTTCTCCCACCTTCCTTATGTAGCCACAAGTTTGGATCAAGTTCATTTTGTTTGTTTTTGTTTTTCTATAGGTCTTTTTCCTATTTAAGGCAATTTGCTTTTAGAGTGACATTTACTTATACATTGACCCTGCCTTGAGTGACATTTTGATGGCATACTCTGCAAATGTTTGGCAAAGATTTATTGAACTGATTAAAAGAAAAGCCAGTGCAGTGCAGATGTTAATCTTTCTAGTTGCTCTCTCTCTCTCTCTCTCTCTCTCTCTCTCTCTCTCTCTCTCTCTCTCTCTCTCTCTCTCTCTCTCTCTCCCTCCCTTCCTCCCTCTCTCTCTGTCTCTGTCTCTTTCTCTCTCTCTGTCTCTCTGTCTCTCTCTCCTTCCCTCCCTCTCTCTCTCTGTGTTTCTCTGTCTCTCTCTCCCTCTGTCTCTCTGTCTCTCTCTCTCTCCCTACCTTCCTCCCACCCTCCCTTTCTCTCTGTTTCTCTGTTTCTGTCTCTGTGTATGTGTGTGTGTGTGTTAAATATTTGACATTGTTTAATGGCAAATTTAGAGCATTGTATCTTTTTGGGAGGGAGGGAGAGATGACAAGAATAGCAATCTTCCTCCTTTTACCAGCCACCCACTCACATAGAGAGGCATTGCATGCATGCACCAACTTCATTAAATTGCTTCTCCACACTTCTGTTGAAGGAAGCAGTGTGTCAACTCTGACAAGTCATAGAACCAGTTCAAGCAGTGAAGCCATTTCAGTTGTTAATGCATCTATCACAGAACCCCCCCCCCCAAAAAAAAGAATCAATTTTGAGTCTTCTGCAAGCCCCTTCTCCCTTCACCCTGGAGACATCATGTCACCCAAACAAGTCCCTAGGCATTCCCCATCATTAGTTATCATTATTTTCTGTATATCGCTAGCTCCATTCATCATGTTGGCACTGCTTTTGCAAATGGCAGCAATAGAAAACTGTGAAGTTAATGGACCACATGTTTCATAACCGTATTGCCTTTCCATCAGAGAGAAGACAGATGTAACATGTTAAGGTGGGTTAAAAAAAGTGTTGTGGTTTGCTTCCAAACAAATTGTCCGTATGACAAAGAGAGCTATGCTGTTCTAGAACTTCCAGTGAATTTGAATAGAAACCAACCAACCAGTTGAAATGGATCTAATGTCCTTCCTCAAAGAGAAGCAAGAAATATTAAACCTGGCCACTTTTTTTTTTTTTAAATGTCTTTTTTAGCCTGGCCACAAGAAAGACAAGCGGATTTCTTGATTTCTTCCTCTGCCCTTTCTGGTTCGTGTTTGATGAGTCCTCGGGGGCTCATTAGGACATTCAGAAACCCAACTGGGTTACTGGAACAATCGGCCTGCTTTCATCAGAGCAAAATGAGTGAAAACACTCAAGCAAAGCAACAAAAAGAAGGAGGGAAGGAAATGTGGGGGCGGGGGAATCAAATAAATCAGAAGTACCTCTACGCTCCTACTCTCAGCCCTCCAAAATTAAGTGGGTAATCTTAATCTCTTTAACGATGTTTGCCAGCCTCACCATGAAAGACCTGATGGAGCTGGATGAATAGTTTTAAGCAAAAGCATCCATCTGTACCCCATCCGCATTTCAAAGTCTTCCAAAATGTCTTTGATCATCTGGCATCTTTCTTTCAGAAAAAAGGGAAGTAGGTGACAAACGTGCTCTGCTACCATGTGTTTGCATACAAGTATTGTGTGTGAATAAGAGATTCACAGTCTTGGTGATTGCCATAAAATCGTCTTCCTTCCTTCCTCCCTCCCTCCCTTCCTTCTTTCTCTTCTGTCTACCTTCCTTCCTTCCTTCTTTTCTGTCTACCTCCTTCCTTCCTTCCTTCCTTCCTTCCTTCCTTCCTTCCTTCCTTCCTTCCTTCCTTCCTTCCTTCCTTCCTTCCTTCCTTCCTTCTTTTCTGTCTACCTCCTTCCTGCCTTCCTTCCTTTTTTCCTTCTTCCTTTCCTCCCTCCCTCCCTCCCTCTTCCCTTCCTTTCTTCCTTCCTTCCTTCCTTCCTTCCTTCCTTTTCTGTCTACCTCCTTCCTTCCTTCCTTTTTTCCTTCCTTCCTCCCTCCCTCTCTCCCTCTTTCTTTCTTCCTTCCTTCCTTCCTCCTTTCTTTTCTGTCTACCTCCTTCCTTCCTTCCTTTCCTTCCTCCCTCCCTCCCTCCTTCCTTCCTCCTTCCTTCCTTCCTTTTCTTCCTTCCTTCCTTCCTTCCTTCCTTCCTTCCTTCCTTCTTTTCTGTCTACCTCCTTCCTGCCTTCCTTCCTTTTTTCCTTCTTCCCTTCCTCCCTCCCTCCCTCTTCCTTTCCTTCCTTCCTTCCTTCCTTCCTTCCTTCCTTCCTTCCTTCCTTCCTTCCTTCCTTCCTTTTTTGTCTACCTCCTTCCTTCCTTCCTTTTTTCCTTCCTTCCTCCCTCCCTCTCTCCCTCTTTCTTTCTTTCTTCCTTCCTTCCTCCTTCCTTTTCTGTCTACCTCCTTCCTTTCCTTCCTCCCTTCCTCCCTCCCTCCCTCCCTCCCTCCCTCCCTTCCTTCCTTCCTTCCTTACTTACTTCCTTACTTCCTTCCCTCCCTCCCTCCCTCCTTCTTTCTCTTTCTAAAATCATTGTGACTTCAGCTTGTGAGATCCTTCCTTCCTGTTTGTCTGCCTGCCTGCCTGCCTCCCTCCTTTCCTGTTTCCCTCCATCCTTTCCTTCCCTTTTTAAAATCACTGTGACTTCAAGTTGTTTGATACTTCTGGATTTTGCCTGTGAACTCAAGAAAAGAAACGATGATCTGGATTATCTATGCACTTGGTTCAATTAACTGACTGGTGGACTCAGATTCTCTTTTTAAAATAAAACCCAGATTTATGTCACTGTAATCCAACTGGGTGCACAAACTGTAATGGTATAATAGCTGCTAATGTGCCAGATCTCATTATATATTATTAGTCTTGCACTAGACGCTTGATAGAGTATTAACAGTATTGAAAAATGGCATTGCTTTGCAATGGAATATTTGAGCTTCCCGAGTGCCCATATGATGTATAACTGGCTACAAATAATGGTATGTAAGTCTAAGTGATTTTCCCTGATTTCTTTCATGATTGGCTTAATCGTATTCCAACTCACTCCCAAGTACAAACCTAGCATTTAGGAAAAATATTACCCCTTCATGAAAGTGTGCCATCCCCTAACTACTTGTGTGGTTACTGCTTTCTAACCTTGCTACAAATTGCAGGGGGCTTCAGATTGATAACGTTTATGATGTCAGTTAATAAGAGAAAAATATAAAAGGCAAGAGATGTTCAAGGAAGAAGGCTTTATGAAATATTGCTTCCCAAGTCCCAGATGTCAACTTTCCTCCCCTATCTGCTCTAGCACACTATTAGAAGGCCTTAATGATATCATATGCACCATCAAGGGAACATATACTTACTCATCCTTGAGTGGTCATATCGTCTATCATCTGTCAGCAAGTCCCCACTGCACCTTATACTGGGAAAAGCAGTCACATTGTTTGCAAAAGGATCAATGGAGCCATATTAAACTTCAGGAATGGCAATATCTAAAAGTTACAGTGGGTTTTATTTTCCTGTACCATTTTACTACTGTCCTCAAGATGGAAAATGTCTATGAAGATTCTCAACCATCCAGGTCATGGTTGCCCAAAGGTGCTTTTCCAAAAGGCAAGTGGATTTTCTTGAGGGTTTTTTTTTTCTTTGAAAACATTTTGCTTCTCTTTCTGTCTCACTTCTCACGAACTGAAGAAGATTCTTGAATGAGAAGCGAAATCTCTTCAAGGAAAAAAAAAACCCAAGAAAGTCCAGTTGCCTTTGGGAAAACAACCAAGCTCAGAGAGTACCAAGGACCCCTCACATACAAATACTTACCCACATCAACTAGGTCCGTGGTGGCAAACCTATGGCAAACCTATGGCCTGTGTGCCAGAAGTGGCACGCAGAGCCATCTCTCCGGGCACGCCAGTCGTTGCCCATTGCTCTTCTGGGTTCCGGCGCACACATGCATGCCGGTTAGTTGGTCTTTCCGTGTGCATGCACACCAGAAACTGGAAGACCAGGTGACCGGCACACATGTACGCACTGGAAACTGGAAACTCAGCTTCCCAGCGCGCGCATGCATGCCGGGGAACTGCTCTTCCGGTACTCCCCTGCATGCACATGCACACTCCCATTTCAGCACTCGGTGCTGAAAAGATTCAGTAACACTGAACTAGGCTGTCCACATCTGGGATAATTCATAGAGTGAGTGAATGCACTTCAGAGCCCTTTTTTGTCTTCCGATGCCCTTGCTTTGTTGATTCCCCAGTCTGGTAGCTATCTTTGGGGTTGCTGAGGGAGAGTCTCTGTGTGCTCAGACCCAGTCTCCTTTGTCTGCTTCTGGTAACATTTTCCTTTGATCCTTAACTACTTGTTTTCTTCTTATCTACTTCCCTGAAGGGCTCTTTTTTTGACAAGATTCTCTATATACATGCCTGGGTTTCATCTTTAGATTCTGGCTGCTTCACTGAAGCAGTGCTTCAACTTTGTCCCACATTTCTTGATTCACTGGAGTATAAAAAGGATTTCATTATTGTAGCCCAAGGGTGTCAAATTCAAGGCCCGGGGCCTGGATTCCGGCCCACAGGGTGCTTAGATCTGACCTGTGGGGCCACTCTGGAAACAGTGAAGGACTGGCCCATTGTGCCTCTGCCAGTGGAAACAAAGTTTGCGAGGGCCATATGCAGCCCTCCTGAGTTCCATTTTTGCTGGCAGAGGGTTGTAGCAGTGATGAGATTCAGCCGTTTTTGTCTGGATCACGCGAAGCGGTAGTGGCAACTGCAGGAGGCTCTTCCCGCCAGTCCAGATGTACTGCACAACTACTGAACATGTGCAGAAGGCCATGCACATGAGCAGAGGTGGCACGTGCTCTCACATTTGAGAACCAGTAGGGAAGGTAAGTGAATCCCACCTCTAGGTTGTAGGAGGCCGTCGCAGCTAAAAACAGAGCTTGGGAGACTGTTTTTGCTGGCAGAGTGCTTGAGCTACTACAGGTACCCCCAAAATGAGTGACATCGAGCTGGCCATGCTCACACTGGCGACACCCATCCCGGTCCCCCAAGGTCAAACACAACCCTGATGCAGCCCTCAATGAAATCGAGTTTGACACCCCTGTTGTAGCCTATCTCAATAAAGTACAATAGGAGTATTCTTGTGTGGTTTAAAATATTTTCCCTCCAACATTCCTTGACTTAATATCAGAGGTGGGATTCAGCCAGTTCGCACCACTTCGGGAGAACCGGTTGTTAACTTTCTAAGCAGTTTGGCAAACTGGTTGTTGGAAGAAATTGTTAGGGCAGAGAACCAGTTGTTAAATTACTTGAATCCCACCACTGCTTAATATACATCAATTTATGTTATATTTCTAGAAAGCAGCTACCTCTGAAAATAGGATTGGTTCATGGTGTTAATTAGCAACTGGAACAATCTTTACTAGGTCCGTTTTTCTTGCCCATTTACACATTTTCTTGCCCGTTTACCCATTACTGAGTTTTGGAGCTATCCTACAAGAGAATTTAGAGAAAATTTGGTAAACTGATGAAAAGTTCCCTTTTTCTGGGAAACATCTGGGCATTAGACACTTGATTTATTGGACGGGCATCTGTTGCTGTATAACAGGATTTTATTCTAATTCATATATGTCCCACTTAACATGGCTCAGGTAGAAAGGATGTTTTAGTGCGATAATACTTGGAAAATCTCAGGCTCCTGATTCTGATTTTAATCTCCTAATTTATTATTTTACCTTGGACGTTTCTCACTTTGAGGATAACTGCATGAATAATAAGGATTAACCCAAGACACTACAAGGATCAAAACAACTCAGAAAAACAAAAGTGCTTCTGTAAAGTCACAAAGGATTGAACAATAGTGATTGTGCTTTCAAACCAAACAAGGAATAAGCCATTTGTTATACACACAATATAATTCTAAACACCCCAAACTGGGGGGGGGGGGAAATCCTTGTGTGTATATAACGCACAAGGACACTGAAAAGGAATGTGTCCTTCCAGCTCAAAAAATGAAATTTGATACACAGATTGGTACAAAAAAAAGGAGTCAAAAAAGAGCATTTTAATATATGGAATTCAGAACATAAAAGATAAGAGTGAGCAGCCATCTAGCCCAGGGGTGTCAAGCTTGATTTCATTGAGGGCTGCATCAGGGTTGTGTTTGATCTCTGTGTGTGGGGTGGTGGTGGTGGCATGGGCAGAGTGGGCATGGCTAGCTCAACATCACTTGTGTTGGGGCGCCCATGGTGGCCCAAGGACTCTGCCAGTGAAAATGGGCTCCCGAGCTCTGTTTTTGGCTGCAAAGCGCTTCCTGCAACCCTCTGCCAGGGAAAACATTTTTGCTGGTGGAGGCACTGCAGGCTGGTCCTTTGATGTTTCCACGGTGGCCCCACGGGCAGATCTAAGCACCCCACAGGCTCCATCTGGGCCCTGGGCCTTGAGTTTGACACCCCTGCTCTAGCCTGAATAAATCAGATGTGCCTGGAAAAATGTAACCTTTGTCCCCTTCTTCACATATTTGGGTTGGATTTGAAAGTGGAGAAAGAGATATTTGCACCAGCGGTAGGAATGTAGATCTGCACTTAGAGAAGGGGAGTTTTGTTGCCATGTATGAACATCATACATGGTGGGTAAGGGATGTGATGGCTCAGTGGCTAAGGTGCTGAGCTTGTTGATTGAAAGGTCGGCAGTTCAGTGGTTCGAATCCCTAGTGCCGCGTAATGGGGTGAGCTCCCATTACTTGTCCCAGCTTTTGCCAACCTAGCAGTTCGAAAGCACATAAGAAATGCAAATAGAAAAATAGGGACCACCTTTGGTGGGAAGGTAACAGCATTCCGTGTGCTTTTGGTGTTTAGTCATGCCAGCCACATGACCACAGAGTCATCTTTGGACAGCATTGGCTCTTCGGCTTTGAAACGGAGATGAGTACCGACTCCTAAAGTCGGGAGCGACTAACACATATGTGCGAGGGGAACCTTTACCTTTACCTTTTGATGAACATCATATTTCCACATGCAGATCTACAGATTTTCTATCAATGGAGATACTTCTTCCACTGAGAAGAAAAAATAGGACAAAGCAGATTGAAGGTAACAAAGATATTGAGAGCTTCCTCACTTCTGTGAGCTGTACCTCATAGCATGGCTATGAAGAACGTAATAAAATCCAGTTATAGATTTTAAAGCAACAGCCTCAGTAGGAGATCATGAGGCTGTAGGTAAAATTGCTCTCATATAAATTGGTTCATTTGATAGGTTTTACTGACCCTCACCACTGAAAAGAAATGAAATGGTAATGTTCAAAATTTATCCTTATCCTGCGGATAAATTTCTCAATCTGAAAATCTGAATGGCCCTCCCTAGCTTCGATGAAGCCATACGCAGTGCATGAGCAAGTTAATGTCTATTACAGGAATTTTCTAGAATGAATCAGAGGAAACATTGGCTTGCATTCCTCCATTCATACCGGATTTATTTAGCCAGCTAAAATCCATTTGTAAATTGTGGACGCCTTAATTAGATTATTCTATGGGCCATAAGCTCTGCAAAGAGAGACTATTCCTGAAAGAATTGTAACCTCCACCCCCCCGCAGCATACTGAGCTGAATTCATACATTAAGATACTACCATGTTTCCTGGAAAATACGACCTACTCAGAAAATAAGTCCTAGCTTGATTGTTACACGTGCACCCAATATAAACCCTACCCCCGAAATAAGCCCTAATTAAGATCCGGCTCACTCCAGGGTGCACAGATAAAAATTAAGCTAGGGTGGGGATGGAGATATGGAGCTACTCTACTACTTACCTTCGGACAGTTGCAACCAGGCCTCACATATCTCAGCCCATTTCTTCCACACCTGGCAAGACTTTCCTGAAGGCCTCTGTAGCCAATAATAGAGCTCCGAATTGATCCAGAGCTCTTTTATTGGCTAGAGGAGGCCTTCTGGAAAGCCTTGCCAGCTTTACCAGAGGAAGAAGTTCCTGAAGGCCTCTGATAGCAAAAAAGAGGCTGAGGGTGATGCACGCAACTGAGATGAGTCAGTGGACGACATCCTCCCCCACCCCAAAAAATAAGACCTAGTGCCTTTTTTGATAGCAAAATAAATAAATAAATAAATAAGACAGGGTCTTATTTTCAGGGAAACATGGAAGCTTCCAACTGGCCTCCTTTTATACTCCTCAGATAATCAGGGATGCCCAAATGAGTTGTTGGGAAGATTAAAGGATGAACTCGATCTTTAAATTGGCATGCCAAGGCCACATTTCAAAAACCATTATGGGTAAAAGAAAGAAGTGGGATGGGACAGGTCATGAGCCAAAATGGATTTCACAGAATTTAAATAATTTTAAGTAATTAAAAGTATCATGAAAATGAATTCGGTTTATTTTTTTATAGATATAAATGAATTTTAGCAATTAAGCTGATTTTTTTTTTCTAATTAGATTTATATGCTGCCCTTCTCCAGAGACTCAGGGCGGCTTACAATGCATTAAGCAATAGCCTTCATACTTTTGTATATTTTATACAAAGTCAGCTTATTGCCCCCACAAACTGGGTCCTCAATTTACCTACCTTAGAAAGGAGGGAAGGCTGAGTCAACCTTGAGCCTGGGGAGATTCGAACTTGCAATAATTGCAGACAGCTGAATGTTAATAACAGGCTTTTAGACTGTTGAGCTAGCCAGGCTCTTAATTTTGTTTAAGTTGGAATAAGATTTATAAATATAAATAAATTCAATATACAGTATGAGATTGTAATATTGGGAACATTTTTAATTGTAACTATGGAATTTAACAAAAAATTGGAAATTATATTGTATTATGAAAATTAATTAGGTGTATTGTTTAAAATTGGATTTACATTAAAAAAATAATGAGAATTGAGAAATAGAACTATAAATGAATTGAAGTTAAGATCTATATGAGATTATAATATTTGGAATACTTTAAACTAGGGAATTCAGTTAAAGCATGGGAAATTATAATGTACTGTGCAAAGTAATGAGGTTTATCGCTTAATAAGAAGAGATTGTATATATATTTGAAAAAGCAATTGAAAAGAAATGAATGATTGTAATGTTATATATTTAAGTGACTCTTAGTAAGATATTGGATTGTAATATTTGAATAAGTTGACAAAGGAAAATATTTGTGATTGGAATAAGGGAATTTAGGGAAATACTGGAAATTATATTATGTTATAAAAAGGATTTCAAATTTGAGGGTTTTAACTTGAAGAAAGTAAAGAGAAAAATTAAATTTGATTAAGATTAGTGATTAGGGCAAATGGTAATATTGGTTATTAGAAGAAACAAGGAAAAGAAAAGAAAAATTAGAGAGAAAGATTATTATTGCAAAAAGTGAAATATATAAATTGTGTTCGAGACAGCTAAAAATTGTATCGATTTGTGACTCAGCCAATACTCTGTTCAGAAAAAATGCATTGTTTGTTTGTTTGTTGTGTAAAAAAAAAACTTTTATATAAAAAAAGAATTTAAATAATTTTAATTAAAACAATGGATTATTATTCCTCAATAATTAATATGTTGTCAGTAGGTCAGGTCAAATAATACAAATTGGTAGCATTCTTTTTTTATTCTGAAAGATATTTGAAACAGCCATGGAAGTGAAATCAACGTCAAATTTTCCTGGCATGCAATTTTAAGGCTACGGTTCAGATGGGAAGGGGGGGGGGGAAATTACATTAGGTTTGTAACCCAAATATGTCTTTCTTCCTAGATAACTACAATTCAGTATATTGTCAAACATCTGTAGGGAGGAAAAAAGCTATGAGGGTAATGTAGCATATTGCATCTAGAGTAAGTCATTTGTCAGATGTTCATTCAATGTACACAATTTTCAGTAGTCCTAGTTTTAGCCAAAGCCAAATATTGTTCCCATGTAAAGATGGATTGTGAATATTTCTCTTTGACACTGTCATTTCCTCAGAAGTTTAAGAGGAGGAGGTGATTCCATGTCTTTTTAATAAATGTTAATTTGTTTCCTCTTTACATACAATATGTGCTTAGTGAACAGCGTACTGTGTGGGTCAATTCGTTTACATAGGTAAAGGTTCCCCTCGCACAAATGTGCTAGTTGTTCCCGACTCTAAGGGGCGGTACTCATCTCCATTTCAAAGCCAAAGAACTAGCGCTGTCCAAAGATGACTCTGTGGTCATGTGGCCGGCATGATTAAACACCAAAGGCGCATGGAATGCTGTTACCTTCCCACCAAAGGTGGTCCCTATTTTTCTGCTTGCATTTTTTTACGTGCTTTCGAACCGCTAAGTTGGCAGAAGCTGGGACAAGTAATGGGAGCTCACTCCATTACGTGGCACTAGGGATTCGAACCGCTGAACTGCTGACCTTTCAATCAACAATTGACTTAGCCACTGAGCCACTGCGTCCCTGTTGAATAGCGTACAATCTGGGTCAATTTGTTTACATACTAATACTTATTAAGTTCCTAATTTCTATCCCTTTTGTCCAACCACTGATAAAACAAGTCCCAAGCTCGAAAATATTCTGTGTCTTCTTTTTCTTTTATCTTCAATATTGATCTGTCAATTTCTGCACAGTCCACTATTTTTTAAATTATATCTTCTTCCTAGGTGTTTCTTCGCTTTTCCAATGTTGTGCAAATACAATTCTTGCTGCTGTTAAAACAATAACCAATATACATTCCATTTATCTTTTTTTTTTTTTTTTTTGGTATTATGCCTAACTAAAATATTTCTGGCTTAAAATCTATATGCTGTTGTAACATTTTTTCCCAACCAAATATGTATTTTTGTCCATTTTTGTCCATTTTTCTTCTTTTTCCTTCCATGGGAAGCAAAGGAGATTTCATGTCAACCACCATCAAAGCTTCATAGTCTAAACCCCAATTGACCAGAGATTATTGTTTCCTACTAAAGGAACATACACTTCAAAGATGTTTCCTATTAAAGGAAAACACCTTTCATTATTCATTTCAGTTCATTATTACACACAAAGCCATGGTAGATTTCTCTTTCTTTTCTGCTAACTTCATCTTTAAAAAACCAAAAGTTAGGGCTGGCATCATGTTTCTAATTATTAATCCTTAAAGATTTTCAGGTTAAATCGGCTTTTTCTCCTTTTGTTCCTGTTTTGTTTTAGCAAGAATATAAATCTTAGACAACTTAGAACTACACTGTCTTTGGTCTAAACGTAATACACAAAATTACCTGCTACAATGTTTTACCTGTCAATGACTACTTCAGCTTCAACCACAATACATGAGCACACAATAGATACAAACTCAATGTAAACTGCTCCAATCTCGATTGCAGAAAATACGACTTCAGCAACAGAGTGGTCAGTGCCTGGAATGCACTACCTGACTCTGTGGTTTCATCCCCAAACCCCCAAAACTTTAACCTTAGACTGTCTACTGTTGACCTCACCCCATTCCTAAAAGGTCTGTAAGGGGCGTGCATAAGTGCACCAGAACTGTGCCTTCTGTCCCTGTCCTACTGTCCTCATTTATTTGTACCCATTTCCTATATTCATAATCATGTTTATACTTATATCTGTTATCTTATAGAATAGAATGGAATGGAACGGAACGGAACGGAACGGAACGGAACGGGACGGAACGGAACGGAATGGAATGGAATGGAATGGAATGGAACAGAATAGAATAGACTTTTTTATTGGCCAAGTGTGATTGGACACACAAGGAATTTGTCTTGGTGCATATGCTCTCAATATACATAAAAGGAAAAGATACATCCATCAAGAATCATAAGGTACAACACTTAATGATAGTCATAGGGCACAAATAGCAATCAGGAAATAATATCAGTATCAAAATCAAAATCATAAAGATACAAGCAACAAAATTACAGTCATACAGTCATAAGTGGGAGGAGATGGGTGGTAGGAACGATGAGAAGATTAATAGTAGTGCAGACTTAGTAAATAGTTTGATTGTGTTGACGGAATTATTTGTTTAGCAGAGTGATGGCGTTCGGGAAAATTTGTTCTTGTGTCTAATTGTTCTGGTGTGCAGTGCTCTATAGCGTTGTTTTGAGGATAGGAGTCGAAACAGTTTATGTCCAGGATGTGAGGGGTCTGTAAATATTTTCATAGCCCCCTTTTTGACTTGTGCAGTATACAGGTCCTCAATGGTTATATATGATTGACAAATAAATAAATAAATAAAAATAAAAAATCTGAGTAGATCCTTACTGAATCTGATAGAATCGCAGTGGAAATTTACCAATACGCAGAGATAACACATCTGGAATGAGAACAATTCATTTAACCTTTCAAAGAGTCGCCTCATTGTTTCCGCATTACATCAATATTGTTTAATGATGCTTAACATTTTCACAGGATAAAAACTTCTTGAGTAGATCTTGCCATTTAGATTTCAAGTGAATAAAATCTGAGCTTTAAGCAGCCATGCTAGCATAAAAGTTGTGTTTTGATGGGGCTTATATTCAAAGCCTTTCACTCCCAACTGTTAACATTGGTACAGTATCAGAGATCACAAACTCCTGCTTTCATTCTCAAAATCCACAATCATCATCATCATTTCATGACCCCGTAATCCCTTGCAGGGTGGAGTCTGGGCAACTGAATGGAGCTAGCAGAACATTTAATGGCCGGATGCCCTTCCTGTTGCCAATGCGGAGCTTTGTTCAGTAGACTATATTCTCATTGTGCCCAGAGAGAGAAATATCTGCCTCTACCTAGGATCGAACACAAAGCACCTGAGTATAGGACAAGAAGCAATGGATGGAAACTAATCAAAGAGAGAAGTAACTTAGAACTAAGGAGAAATTTCCTGACAGTTAAAACAATTAATCAGTGGAACTTTTTGTCTGCAGAAGTTGTGAATGCTCCAACACTGGAAGTTTTTAAGAAGATGCTGGATAACCATTTGTCTGAAGTGGCGTAGGGTTTCCTGCCTAAGCAGGGGGTTGGACTAGAAGACCTCCAAGGTCCCTTCTAAATCTGTTATTCTATTCTATTCTTTCCGCCTCCTGATTGTGAGGTGAGAGCTCCACCACTAAGCCACTGCACCACTTTTCTCAAATCCACAATGCTATTGCATAAATGCAGATTATATATCTGGAATATAGGGATATTAACAACCAGTAAATAGAGCAATGCTTAACACTGAAAGGGCATCACACCAATGTTTTCCATATGTACTGTATGCTCTACCCATGCATTAATTAATTTATGCAAGATAGTGGCCTCTGTGAATTTACACCAACACATTGGAATATGCGGTTGTTCTCACTTAGAGAAATGCAATGTGTTGAAACTGATAATTTGAGTGTTGAAAATTGTATTTTGATGTAGGAGTGCTGCATGGAGCTTCTATGACTAGATGAAGGTGGTAATTACAAAAAGAGCACAATGACATGGTGTGGGAAGAAATATCCATCTGGTTCAGTTCCAAGCTGGGAGAAAGACTGGAAACATGGAGGATGATTGGAAAGATGGTTGAATGATGAACAGAACCACATGGGTTTCTGGTTCTAGGCAGCTGACCAAAATGGAGTTGAGAGTTAGGGTTTTTATACCTTCTTTGAGCTTTGTTTTTGAGCTTCCTGTTCCTGTGCAAGAACACGTATTCTATTGGCTGTTGTCAGATTCCTATGGGGTTATGTAGGGTTTATGTAGGGGTCATAGCTGGCTCTACAGGCAAAAGAGGAAATGCAAATCCTAAGTGTTTGTCTGAGCAACCAGGTTTGGTTGAAATTTGGACTGACGTTTGGGGGTGGTACAATGTATGAAATACACTTACAAGATTGTGTAATGTAGTGAACTCTGTGTCTTCTGCTAAATGATAGTGGGTTAATCCTGTATGATCTGAAGGGTCATGTCCTGTTCTTAATCCCTGAAGCTGAAGGTGTTTTGTTTTGCAGATAAGCTAGCCCAGTCTTTCTTAATGGGCACTAAATATCTGCTGGGGCTATTAAGAAAGACTGAGCCTGCTTTCTGCCTCCAAAAACACATGTTTCTCCTTTCCTCATTTAGGGAAATGTAATATCTTGCCTTTTTGAAATTCCTCAAAATATTTCCTTCTTCTAGGAGGGGGGGATTCCCATAATGGGAAACAATATATATATAACACCAATGTAAAGAGTTCACCAAGTTTATTGAATGAACCATGCTAGGCTCCAACAGATTCAGCAACAATTGCCTTGGATTTCTTTACTGAACTGGGCAGTACCAGGATTCAACAAACATACCAATAGCACTTAGACGTTTATACCACTCCATTGTGTTTTATAGCTCTCTCTGGGCAGTTTACAATATCAACATATTGCCCCAACAATCTGGGACTTCATTTTACCAACCTCAGAAGTATGGACAGTTGATTCAACCTTCAGCCAGTCAGGATCGAACTCCAGGCTCGGCAGAGTTTACCTGCATTCTGTTCCACCATGGGCTTCTCTATTTCAGCATCTTTTTTATTCTCTCTGAGTTTATGATGGCCTTGCCCTATTCCTGGATGGCCATGGAGACCAACTTTGATTTAATTTACAACAATAGCATTTTCATTCTCCATTCCCCCTTTTTTGAACCTATAGTCAAAATAGACATTTGAGAGCATTGTTGTTGCTGATCACCATTGCCCAGTGTCCTCCGTCATAGTCCTGTTTCTGCAAGTGTTGAGGGATTAAACTTCAGAAACTTCTAGAGTGCCACACCTTGTCCATTAAAGAAAACTCTATATTCAGAATTCCTTATGCTTCCACAAGCTAAACTGACCAACTATAAGTTGAAGGGAGTTGAAACACTTTGGCCATTAATGGAAATGGAAGGTTGGTTGTTGTGGTCTGTCAGCATCTGAATGAGACGAGAGGAAGCGTGAGAGTCAGGGGCCAGCATCAAGGCAATCTGAGAGCTCAGAGGGGGAAGAGGGAATGGAGCTGGCCAAGAGAGAGACAGAGGCAGAGCCTGGGCCATCCGTCAGCCCTCAGATGGAGAGTCTGGAAATGGCTGATGAAGAAGAGGAGGAACAGCTGGGTCCAGTGCCTGGTGCACTGATGCATAGAAGGCAGAGGAGAGGAGAGCAGTGGAAATCCATGGGCCAATCCTTGGGAAGGAAGAGCCACTGCTCCTAGTGAAGCCCCACCCTAGCTCTGGGGATAAAAGGCACGGGGTGGAGATGAATAGATGTGGCAGACAAATATTTATCTTCCTTGCCGGACAGATTTGTTAGCCTGCATTGCGAGAGTCAGGGCTCCTGGCACTCCTAAGAAAGGAATCATTGATTTAACTTCAGACGGTTTGTCGTGTTTGGGGATCTGGGTCAGAACAGCTGGATTTAGCTGTTTAATAATTATGGAGGTTTCTTGAAATGTGGTCTAATTTTGATTTACGTAATATCATCCACGTGAGGAATTTTTTTACTCTTAAACTTGAACAGACTGCTAAAACAAGGCTGGTGGAAAGCTATGCATATGAAAATATTCTAATCCTTAGGTAGAACCCACTTCAATTGTCAGGTATTACAGGAAAATGTCTCTTATTTTGCCATATAATCCATCAAGTATTTCCAGTGAAATGAGGCATGCGATCCAAAAAAACCCTGACTTCAGACATTTTACAGCTTTGTCACATTTTAATTTTGCTTGATTATAGTTCTGCAGCGCACCTCCAAAAAGTAATATGATGACTTTAATAGGATTTTGTATGACAGACTGAATAATTGTAATTTACAGTGTCGTGCAGTAGTTTTCTGATGCATGATGTTTGGTATGTTACAGCAAGAACAAGACAATCTAAGTTAAGCACATTTAGGAGCCACTGATTCCAATGGAAGCATTAACTTTCCGCTCTTGCAACCAATGAAAAAATAAAACTGCTTAATTCTGGTAGATCATGCTCATTTCATTCCTGCTGGAGAGCTCTGCTTGAAGACCAAGAAAGCGCTAAAGGTGTAATCTTTGGAATCCTCACATAATGAGCTGTCTACTTCATCTTCTTCCCAAAAGTGAATATTAAGGTGTCTGATTTTAATCCAATAGGATCTTTTTATAGTTTTCATTCACCAATAAATTGGCTATGGAGAAGGCAAGGAATAAAGAACCTATATAAAGAACTAGCTGGATACCCATGCTTCACTTCGAAACTATGTGATGCAGTTTGATAAATTGATAGTTAGAGCTTGAAACTTAATGAGTACTTATGTTTGGCCTCTCCTCTCCCCTTCTCTCCCTCAACTTTGCCCCACAGAAGCCTATCTTATCCTATCCCCCTTCTTTCCCTCAATCTTGTTGCACAGAAACGTCTCCTATCCTATCCCCCTTCTGTCCCTCAGGTTTGCCCCACAGAATCCTCCCCTATCCTATCCTCTTCTTTCCCTCAGGCTTGCCCCACAGAAGCCTCCCCTGTGAAACAGTATTTGCTGTGTGAGCAGGTAGGAGACAGGAAGGAGCCTGGCTGTGGCTTAGCTCAAGTGTTCGGTATTAAAGCTGCTTCCTGCTGTGAAAGTAAAACTGAAACTCCTCTCCTCTGCTTGTGTTTTGCATTTGGAACAGATTTCTTTTCAGGTGGGGAGTTGGAGTAGAACTCCTTAGCATCAGAGTGTGTTAATAATAATATAGGAAATACTAATGCTCTAATGGTCATTTTGAAAAATCCTTTCTTAGTGAGCACCTAGAAGCTAAGAGGAACATACATGGCAAATTTCAAGTTTCTAGGCTTTACGGTTCTGGAGATTTTGTGATTATGGCATGAGTGGTTTCCGCTTTTATATAGATAGATAAAGAATCTTAGCATTTTGTAACAACACCATACAGAGAAGTCTTTGTGGCTATCTAGTGATGGTTTGGACTTCTAATAATAGAGGTGACAAACTATTTCCTACATTCTGCTTTTTCATCAAATGAGCATAGCCACTTCCTGCCATCTCCCCACCCACCCCCACCCCCTCAACACATGTAGACATTTTCTGAGTTCTGGATGAGTTTTCTGCAATTCCTAATATCTCTTAAGTCTGCCTATTTCTGTCTCAAGCTGCTGGATTTTATAGTTCAACAACATCTGGAGAGCCTGAAAATACAACCCGAAGCTTCATTCTTAATGGCTGGGAATGGTTTAAACTACTTTCAGTAGTGAATTACATGTCCTTCCTTTCTTCAACACAATCAGATCTGTTGCAATAACAGAGCAGCGAAGTGAAAATTCACCACAATGGATTCCGTTGTGAGACACATGAACGCCATAAGAATCCAACCTGAATTAATCCTTGCCTCAAAAATGCTTAAGGAAGAGAGACAAAATCAACCCAGGAAAAGCTTGCCTATGTCACCTAAACTATATGTGACAAATATTTGTTGTGGTGGTTGTTGCCCCTTCCATTCTTTGAATTTGCAAATTGGACCTGAAATCAAACCAATTTAACAAAGTCACATTCTCCTGAGAGAACCTGGAAATAATAATGAAAAATGTCCTTCTTGCACTGAAACAACGGTGAAGTCGATAGTTTTCTTGCACATGAGGAAACAGCAAACCTGATGAAGCTTGGCATTTGGGAAACATTCTTTCAAAACACATTTCCAAGAACATCTAAGGAGATTCTCAGTCAACCAGTCAATCGTGGTTGTACCAAAGGTATGCTTTTTCAAAGGCAACTGGAGTATTGTTGTTGGTTTTTTTTTCCCTCCTTGGGTGAGAAAACATTTCGCTTTTCACCCAAGAAGCTTCTTCAAGGAACTGAACTGAAGAAGCTTCTTGGATGAGAAGCCAAATGTCTTCAAAAGAAAGACAAAGAAACTTCAGATGCCTTTTGAAAAAGCATCTTTGGGATTTTCCAAGAATGCTTCACTTCATTTGCTGTACTCCTGGTGACTACATGGACAAGCTAATGTCATTTTCTTTGCCATGGCAATTCTTCTAAATCTACCCAACAGCCCTGGGATTTCCTGATGGTTTCTTTTCCATCTCTTCACCAAGGCTGACCCTATCTTTGAGGATTAGCCCAAGTCACAAAGACCAATTAGTCATGTGCAAGAACTTTTAGAATGCAGCTTTCAATTACATTCACCAGCATGATTCCTCCCAGTGTGATTAATTAATTAATTAATTAATTAATCAGTTCAAATATATATCTTGGAATGTAATAGCCACAAGGATTATTTGCATGGATCTCTCTCTTTCTCTCTCTCTCTCCTTTCTCTCTCTCTCTCTCCCCTATCTCTCCCCCTCTCTTTCCCTCTCTCTCTCCCTCCCTCTATTTCTGTCTCTCTCTCTCCCTCCTTCTCCCTCTCTCTGTCTCTCTCTATCCCCTCTCTCCCTCTCTCCCCCTGTCTCTCCCTCTCTCCCCCTCTCTCTTTCCCTCTCCCTCTCTCTCCCTCCCTCCTTCTCTCTATTTCTGTCTCTCTCTCCCCCTCTCCCCCCCCCTCTCTGTGTATGTGTGCATGCAGCCAATCTTAATTACTTCTTGGAGAGAGGTAGTTGCCCCTTTTGCAACACATACATGAGAGTCGTACAAACATGAAGTCATTTCTGATTATTTAATCATGTGTAATTATTGTAACCATGCATCTCCCTATGTGTGTGTGCATGCACGGACACACAATTGGGGGAGAAATCACTTCCATCTCCTGCCTATCATTTGTAGACTTTGCCCTTTCTTAATCACTGCTATCATGTCACTGTCTGTATCTTTGTTCTCTTGTCTGTGACCTTCAAATGTCCTGGACAGAGAGAGAGAGAGGGAGGGAGGGAGGGAGGGAGGGAGGGGCGGAAGAGAGAGAGAGAGAGAGAGAGGGAAAGAGAGGGAGAGAGAGAGAGAGAGAGATACATTTCTATGAGGCTCCGTGTTTCAACAGTGGGCTGGAAGAGCGAGAGAGAAATTGTTTTGGCAGAGTATTTGTAAATTTTATCAGATCATTTATTTCTAGCACTCCGAAATAATCCTGCTTTTAAAATAAACAGTCACCTGTTTGTCGCTTAGGCTTTCCTACTCCACCGTCTGTTTTAGATTCCAGAAGTTGGTAGGTAGGTAGGTTGATTGGTTGGTTGGTTGGAGAAGGTTTAACTGTCTTTAAAATTTTTTTAAAAAAGTTTCTTGCAAACTAGGCAGACTGTAAAAAAAAGAGAGGCGTCAATGACCTTTTAGTAGACAATTGCCATACTCTGCTAGATTGACCGTAGACAGTGATGAGATAAGACAAGCTGAGCATTTTCCGAGGGGCTGACAGCACACCATCCTCACGCTGATTGCATTAACTGTGAATGCTAATTAGGTTAAGCCAATAGAAAGAAAGCGCACAAAAGTAGAAGTGATTTAAATACAAGTAGACGATGGACTTACAGGGAAAAAAAAAAAAGATCTAAGGAAAGACTTTTGCGAAGTGAACAATTAGGAATCTTGAAACCAGTGGTGAAACACACATATTTTTATTACCGGTTCTGTGGGCGTGGCTTGGTGGGCATGGCAGGGGAAGTATACTGCAAAATCTCCATTCCCACCCCACTCCAGGGGAAGGATACTGCAAAATCCCCATTCCCTCCCCACTCTGGGATCAGCCAGAGGTGGTATTTGCTGGTTCTCCAAACTACTCAAAATTTCCGCTACTGGTTCTCCGAACTGCTCAAAATGTCTCCTACCGGTTCTCCGGAACCTGTCAGAACCTGCTGGATTTCACCCCTGCTTGAAACCAAGATGAAGAAGGACAAAAATCTTTCTTCGCTCCTCTCTCCACCATGGTAGTTTCTCCTCCCTGTCTACCTTGCAGCCACGTTTCACCCTGAACTGGAAATGCAATCCTGATAAACTGGATTGGCATCAAAGCAAAAACAAATCAAGTGTGTGTAATACAAAGCAGGATTAACTCTCACTTTTGTTGAACGTGCTGCAGGAAGAAAAGTGGGGCAACCAATACAGTACAGGTGAAATTTGCAAATATCTTTTGGGATCTCAATTGATTCTTCCCAAATATCCTCAATAAAATCTCATATTTCATCTGATGATTAAGATGGCATTGCTATTAATTCCATTATTAATTTTCTGCTCCCCTATCCCACCCCCATTCCCAGCCTTTACACATAGGCATCATCCTAACTGAACAGGGAGGTATTTTTACAATTGCATTAATATTAATGAAATGTAGCTTATGCATTATGTAAGCGAGAAGCTCGTTGTGTATCATGTTCCTCATTCAAAAGTACCAATAGGAATATAATGTGAGCCTGAATCAGTGTTGCAATGGTGTGAAATATAGGTTTAATTACTCGTCATGTTCTTCTTTTTTCCTCTTAGAAGGAAAGGCAGTTGCATATTATGGATCCAAATCATGAAGGTACATTTCTGGTTATTAGCACGGAGCTGTGAATTCTAATATTTAGCAAGTGACATACCAAGAGGCATTTTCCAATTGCTGCTGTGTTTTAAGTTTGCTAAGGCACTTTCTAAAGCATGTTCAAAGATTTTCAAATTGCTACTTTGCATCAGATGTTTGGGGAAGTTGAGTCCACTGGATGCCAAGGAGTCTTGGGAAGCAGCTGGCAGAAGAATCAAGGAAGGGTCAGAAAAGGAGAGAGAGAGAGAGAGAGAGAGAGAGAGAGAGAGAGAGAGAGAGAGAGGGAGGGAGGGAGGGAGAGAGAGAGAGAGAGAGAGAGAGAGAAGTTTTCAAAAACAAAGCAAAAATCAAAATCAAAGAAATCAATGGGACCACCATTGGGGTTAGATGTAATCATAGTTAGGCAGGGGACTAATTATAAAGTACCAAATGAAGGAAAAAAAAGAATGGACTGAAGCTCCTTAAAAGATGAAAAAAGAACCAAAGAGAAGAACAGCTGGAACAATTCCGACCGAAGACCAGGTTCTGAATCTAGTGTAATCTCTAGTTTAAGAGTGGCCCAGGATATCAACTTGCAATACTCAAAGAGCTGATACTGCTTTTTAATTGGCATCTTTCAAGCAGTTTTTCATTTCATAGGCCTCCAATGATATTAACAGGTTAGTTAATGCTCTCTACATGGGGCTCCCCTTGAGGACCACCTGGAGGCTCCAACTGGTCCAGAATGCAGCCACGCGGGTGATTATGGCGCTCCCACGTGACACCTCTCCTGCGCAAGCTGCACTGGCTCCCAGTGGTCTTCTGGGTGTGCTTCAAGGTCTTGGTTCTCATCTTTAAAGCACTCCATGGCTTAGGACCTGGGTACTTATGAGACCACCTTCTGCCACCGATAACCTCCCACTGGCCAATACGCTCTCATAGAGAGGGTCTCCTCAGGGTGCTGTCGGTCAGGCAACGTCGACTGGCGACCCCCAGGGGGAGAGCCTTCTCTGTGGGGGCCCCCGCCCTCTGGAACGAGTTACCCCCGGGGATTCGATTAATCCCAGACCTCCGCACTTTCCGCAAGGCATTAAAGACTTTTCTATTCCAGCAAGCCGGGCTAGCTTAACGTAGATTTTTATGGGTGAATTTTATGAGGGGTTTTAAATTTGGGAAAGCCAAAATTTGATTTAATTATGTTTTAGATAATTTAACTTTTATATTGCTTGTATTTTAATGTTTGGCTGTTCACCGCCCTGAGTCTGTCAGGAGAAGGGCGGTATACGAATTTAATAAACTAAACTAAACTAAACTAACTAATGAAACACCTGAGCACCAAGATGCTCATCATTCAAACTACAAGCTACAAATATCCTCATAAAGAAGAAGTATCCATGTTTCTTTATGTGTCATCTTGTATCTGATCAATATATTCCTACTAGCACACATTCCTACTATTATTTTTTATATAATAGGAAAATAACATGATACAGATTATACCTAGATAGGTAGATAGATAGAAGATAGATAGATAGATAGATAGATAGATAGATAGATAGATAGATAGACAGATAGACAGACAGACAGACAGACAGACAGACAGACAGACAGATGATGGATGATGGATGGAGATAGCTAGGTAGCTGGGTAGCTCAGTAGGTAGGTAGGTAGGTAGGTAGGTAGGTACAGTGGTGGGATTCAAGTAATTTAACAACTGGTTCTCTGCCCTAATGATTTCTTCCAAAAACCAGTTTGCCAAACTGCTCAGAAAGTTAACAACCAGTTCTCCCAAAGTGGTGAGAACTGGCTGAATCCTACCATTGGATAGATAGATGGATAGATGGTAGATGATGGATGGACAGAGAGAGATGACAGATAGATGATAGATAGATAGATAGATAGATAGATAGATAGATAGATAGATAGATAGATAGATAGATAGATAGATGATAGATAGATAGACAGACAGACAGAGAGACAGACATAACATTTGTAAGTGTGTCAAAAGCACCAAGGTGTTTCCAGGTCGAGAGGATTACCCCGTGACATCACCATTGCTCTGGATACACCCAGTTGGGGGTTCCTTTCATATTCCCGACAGGAGCTGGAGTGAAGGATGAGAGCTGAATCCCACCCTATGGAAGTTCAAACATGGGCTTGCTAACCTCCTGCCTAGCCTTCCAACTACAAAAGCCACCGTGCTCCCCAGAGATATCAAATAATAATAGGCATAATTATTAGACAAAACATGTGGCTCATGCTTTTGAATTAATCAACATCGCTGATACAACATTGTGGTTAATAATAACTTGTATCTTAATTGCTGTAGTTCATGAGCACCATCTACCCTACCTTCATCCAAATCCTTCCTTCCTTCCTTCCTTCCTTCCTTCCTTCCTTCCTTCCTTCCTTCCTTCCTTCCTTCCTTCCTTTCTTTTTTATCTCCTCTCTGTAAGAATGATGCAGTAATGTCTGTCCCAATTGATTAACTGCCTGGCTTATCTGATTTTCCCAACAAGGACTCGGGAGAGCACCATTTCATTAGTGGTGGCCCACACACATTTCAAGCAAGGGGTTGGCTAACTCTCTCCTTTAATTGATCCAATTCTATATTCCTTTTGTGGTCATTAAGCATGTTAATGGCAGTAGAGTGTCTGCATTAAGATGCTGGTTTTAACAATGCTATATAAATGATCTGCCATCAGTGGAAGTCAAATTTATATTGGGGAAAAACATTGACATAAATTGCGACTGGATATTACTGCAAGAGGGGAAAAGGAGGGAAATAATAAAATATTGCAGTTATTAAATCCATCACAATGAAGGAATCATCATGTGAAGATAACATGGTTGTTATCTTATTACTTCAGTACTTTGTTACTGATTGCTCCTCTCATCTTAAGAGCTCTGTTCCCATCTTGTGCTAATAACAACATTTTCCTCATCACTTTATTAGGAAAGAAGCATGATTTAACAAAAAAAAAAAAAACCTTCTGTACTTTGAAGGACTAAAATCATAGAAAGCATCAAGCCTAGTGCTGAGTAAGAAAGTACAAAACGTTTCCTACTCTTGAATATTATTTTAAAAATATTTAATCTTCCTTGAAGTTCCTTAATATTCTTCAGATATATTCCTACTAAGATAGAGCAGCATGGTGGCCTAGAGGTAAAGATGTTGCCTCACACTCAGGAGGCTGAGAGTTCAATCCTAGACAGCGACAGATGTTTCTTTATCAGGGCACAAAGAGAAAATATCTGCTGTTAACTCCACAAAGGTGTCAGGAAGGGTATCCTGCCAGTAAATGCTCAGCTCCCTTCAGTCATAGCATACCTTTACTCGGATTCGAACTTGGGCTCCCTGCATATTAGGCGGTTGTATTAACCTCTGAGCCACAAGTTCTCCTCCCTTTATCAGCTTGAGCCAGGGGAGAGATTAAAGTGGTTTGTCATGACTGCGACTGCTTGAGGGTTCCTGGATTGGAGCTGAAAGGCGAAAGTTTTTACCCCACTCCAGGGAAAGGATATTGCAAAATCTCCATTCCCACCCCACTCTGGGACCAGCCAGAGGTGGTTTTTGCCAGTTCTCCAAACTACTCAAAATTTCCACTACTGGTTCTCCAGAACCTGTCAGAACCTGCTGGATTTCACCCCTGATATACACATAGCAAACAGAACTCTGAGGCAAGTGGATTGTTCAAATAACACACCCACACCCCCCCACACACACACACTTACTTAGATACCCAACACAGTATTCAGTTACAGGATAAGCACCATTTTGCAAAGCAGAGAAAGGAATAAAAAAGAGTGAAATAAACAAAAGAAAAGGAAATACAGTTAGATCTACTTCACTAGGTCTACTACATTAGACCTACTTCACTAGACCTGCTTCATTAGTGAATACTATTCACTATGTCTCTCTCTATCTTCCTATCCTTGCAGCCAATCCTTGGGGCCATTTGAGCTTCTTTTACTTTTGCCACTTCCTGGGCTTAAAGTTTCTTTTGTTTTGTGTAACCCTTGTTGTCTTTGTCTAGTTTTGCCAAGATTAACTTGGTCGTCTACACAACCAAGACTTTCTAGATCATCTCTTTCTGCTCAACTCATTCACTCTTTTCTCATTGGCTATTATTGTCTTTGAAGGCCTATATGGCTTGGGACCTGGGTACATATAAAACCATTTCTGTAGACTTCAAACAGTTGAGCTTTTCTATATTCTTCAAAGGAGTTTCAGGAAAGGACGATGAACACAAGGAAATTAGATCACATGTATTTTAAGTTCTGTCATTAGAAAATACAGACAGGTTCCAAAACAATATAAGATCAGAGATATGTTGAGACTGTAGAAAGAGTGCAGAGAAGAGCAACAAAGATGATTAGGGGACTGGAGGCTAAAACATATGAAGAACATATTGCAGGAACTGGATATGTCTAGTTTGAGGAAAAGAAGGTCTACGGGAGACATGATAGCAGTGTTCCAATATTTCAGGGGCTGCCACAAAGAAGAGGGACCCAAGCTATTCTCCAAAGGACCTGAAGGCAGGACAAGAAGCAATGGGTGGAAACTAACCAAGGAGAGAAGCAACTTAGAACTAAGGAGAAATTTCCTGACAGTTAGAGCAATTAATCAGTGGAACAACTTGCCTGCAGAAGTTATGAATGCTCCAACACTGGAAGTTTTTAAGAAGATGTTGGATAACCCTTCGTCTGAAATGGTGTAGGGTTTCCTGCCTAAGCAGGGGGTTGGACTAGAAGACCTCCAAGGTCCCTTCCAACTCTGTTATTCTAGTCTGTTCTATATGCTTCGTCAACCACTAATCA
>JAUDYJ010000004.1:120361570-120444070 GCA_030761175.1 Masticophis lateralis
TCTTTCTGCTGCCTATGCCTTCCTAGATCTCTGGAGATTCCCCTCCCAGTGCTGTTTTGGGAGGTGAGACTTCCCCCTCCACCAGCTGTTTTGGAGGCTTCCCCCCCCCCTTCCAGCCCTTTTGGGAGACAAAGGCTCTCCCCCCAGTGCTGTTTTGGGATGTGAGGCCAAAAGGGGGAATCATGCACACATGATTGTGCATGTGTGCATGTGAGGGGAGGGGGTCACATGCACATGTGGGGGGGGGTCGCATGCATGGACAGGGGGTGGGGCATGCAGGAGGGGCATTGCATTATGGGTGTGGGCACGTGTGCGCACGCAATAGCATGCATGCACTTGCTTTTGGCACCCAAGGAAAAAAAGATTAGCCATCACTGATCTAGGTAGTCTCTGAAAGTCAGATACTATTGAAAGGAAGGGATTTTTTTTTTTTTTGCCTCCAAAAAAATATTTCTAGAATTTTTTAAAAAAATATATAGCCCCTTCTTCCATTTTGATGCAAAAAGGAAAAAGAAACAGGCACCTGGAAGATTACTAAATAGGGATATATAGAAGGGCCCCAAAAGCATAAATACATGTAGGCATTTTGAGTTAGTCATGACATACAGTGTCCTACATGGCCAACTCCATATAGATTTCTTGAGAACATTTTCAGGATTGGTGTGGCTAACCAGTCTGCTTCTTCCTAGGGCCAAATAAAGAGAGAAATTGGCCCAAAGTCACCTAGCTAGTTTCATACTTAAAACTTTCTAGCCTTTAATACTACACTAAGTACCATGTTTTCCTGAAAATAAGACTCTGTCTTACGTTGTTTTGAACCCTGAAATAAGCGCTTGGCTTTATTGCCATGTGCTCAAAAGCCCGATTGGGCTTATTATCAGGGAATGTCTTATTTTGGGGAAAATTGAGTACATTCTCCAAGCAGTAGTACTAGAAATGAAGCACTCCAGTTGGTTGCAAGGGCTTAGTGTTAATATCAAGAGATGCAAGTTTTTGGGCTGCATACTTGGCCCTTCTGATGTACTTACAAATGCTGGTGTAACGGTGTTAGAAATTCTGTTTATATATAGCAACACAGAGCAAACAAAGTGCACAGTCACCATGTGCTTTACTGCTCAACTATTTAACTATAACAGGAAACAAGACCCTCTACTTAAAACAAAAGAGTATATACCATAGATCCAGACTTGTAAACAGTGCCATCTACTGGCTGAATAATATTGTAGAAATATATTCCAACAATAAATTCCAACAAACTGCGATGCAGGAGACCGCTTTGCTTTGTATGTTTTCTCATCCCTTTTCCATTGTGTCATTTTTATTTTGTATATTTATTTAGCTGTTAATGGAAATCTGAAAGGTACAGGAATGCTCTTGAAAATTAATGTTCAGCAAATTCACGATGCCCCCATAAACAGAAGTTTTTTTTTTCTTTTCATTAAGATGTTGGAAGAAGAAGAAGAAGGAAAAAAAAAACAGTGCTGTTTGCTTTTACACAAATAGGAGACTTTTATATCCAAGCCAGGAAACCTTGACATTGTTTTGTGTTGGCTATTTTCAATGGCTAACACAGAGGGAGAGTCAACAGGGCACATATGCAATCGCCTCTTAATTACTGGGGGAAACGCAAGGCTTTAGAGAAAAACTAACATTTCACTTTAACATCCTTAATAATCTCTACAAAGCTACCTAAGCCAATCTCCAAATACAGAGGTACGTTTTTACATGCTCAGCTATCTGTCAGGGTGCTGGGAGTCAGTGGCTTAAAGTTATCAAAAGTAACAAGGTTGTTCAGACTTTTCTCAACAAAGACAAACAGCTTATGAAGGGATTAAGCTGCCTTTGATTTTAATTAGTGTCGTCTATGGTTTAGTCCAAGCAGAAGATTTGGTGCTCGGCTAGCAAAAAAGAAAAAGAAGTGTAGAAAGTTAGCACCCACCCCTCTCTTAGAAGAATGAAATATTTTAAGAAATATTAAAAAAGGCAGAATATTATATTTCCCCAAAAAGAGAAATGGAAATCTTAAGGGAGACAGAAACTCGGAGTGTCAGCTCCCTGCCCCCAGCAGATAGTTGGTGCCCATTGAGAAGAACTGGGCCAGCCTGTCTACAAAACAAAAGACCTTCAGCTCTAGGGTGATGGGATTAAGACATTACCCTCCAGGACATTACAGGATAATTTAGCAGCAAGGCTCACTTCATTACAAAAATCACCTGGGGACATTGCATCATCCAGCAAGCATCAACCAAGCTTGACTCAGAAAACCTACAAGGTTAGCTATGACCCCTACAGCAGCCAATAGCTTGCTCAGGAACAGGAAGCTCAATCCCAAGAGACGGTATAAATAATCCTCTCTCTTCACTCCGTGTGGTCAACTGCACCAGGGCCATATGCTTAATGGTTCTGCTTCATTAAACCATCTTTCCAATCAGCCTCCATGTTTCCGGTGTCTTTCTCCCCACTTGGAACTAAACCAGATGGATATTTCTTCCAAGAGAAGTAAAATAAGAATTACATGTGGGTAGGACCACAGGTGGTATTCCGCTGATTCGGACCGCTTTGGGCAAACCGGTAGTGGTGACCTATGGTGGGCCCACCTACCCACCCAGGTGCAATCCCATCCTATATTGCTGTGTTTTTGATGTCACATGCATACGCAGATGGCACGTGCGAATTACCATATTTTTCAGGGTATAAGACGCACCTTAGTTTTTGGGGAGGAAAATTAAAAAAAAAGCTGATTGGCAGGTGGATCGGCCTCCCGGAATACCCCCGATCAGCTGTTCCACGAGGTGAATTTTAGCAACAGGTTCCATGGTTGTGAGATCTATGCCTTGCTTTTTTTCTTTTTTTCTTTTTTATCTTTTTTTCCTGCCTCTTAAACTTCTGGAACTATTTCAGAAAAAAAACTTGTTTTCCTGCCTCTAAAAGCCTCCGAAAAAGAGCTTCAGAAAAAAGGCCTCTGAAACGCTGTTTGGAGGCTTTTTTTTTCTGAAGCTCTGTTTGGGGGCTTTTTTTCTGAAACTTCCTTTCTGATGCTTTTTTCAGCCTCTGAAACCTCCGTTTGAGAAGGTTCGCAGTATAAGACGCACCCAGATTTTTACCCTCTTTTTTGGAGGAAAAAGTTGCATCTTATACTCTGAAAAATACGGTAATTGCCATGTTGTTTGATATCGCACACATGTCGGGATGGTGCACGTGAGCGAATTGCCGTGTTTTGTGATGCCGCAGAAAACAGCATATGCGGATGGTACGTGTGCGAGCGAAGCAAGTATGTGTGTGAGCGCGCTCACATTTCAGGTGCTGGGTGAACTGGTTGCTACAGTTTGCAAATCCCACCTCTGGGTAGGGCTATATATGAGCATTTCTTTCTGCATGAGTTAATATAGAAGATACCTCCACAGTTCATGTTCCAATTCCCGTAAAGTCCAAAAATTGTCTTATCAACAGGTATAGTGCCATAATAATATCTCCGAATAATGAATCTTGATAGCATCTGCAATCCTGTAGGTAGAAACTGTTGCCCGAAAGCCATGATTTTCTTAAAGTATATATCCGGGGAGAAATATATAGTTTTGACAGTTTTATTGATATTTTGCGGGTTTACATTTTAATTTGTACCCTCAGGCAAGTAGGTTCAGTGGAAGACCTCTGCAAGCGCTAGTAGAAACATGTGTGAAAAAAAAAATCTCTTGGAAAAATAATCTGCCATCTGTCAAAATAGATTGGCAATACTATTCTTGACATATCGAAATAGAGATAAGGACATTTTTTCTTGTGAGTGAAGTGATGGACACCTTATATGAGATTTAGACATGCTGTTCCTGCTGTTCTGCACTAAGAATATGCAAATCCTTTATTTGGGAAGGATTTTTTTTTTAATCCTCTCACATTTTGGCATTTGTCGTTCAAGACAGTTATATTCAAATAGGTTATGCAGTTTTTAGAGTGCAAATGTAAAAGCATGGTTATATACTTGATGCGATTAAGCATGACGCGTATCACCCTCTGCTTCCCGGTGCCAAACAGACATGAAATGATACCAATAAAGGACAATATTTGTAGCACAAGGTTGAAATTTGGTGTGCTTTCTGAGCTTTGCTTGTTTTCTTGCAGAGGTTCTATTCCCCAGACTAGGTAACTTCATCAGTGCTAGCAAAGAATGGGATTTGCTCTCAGTTTATATTCTAATGGCTTGCCCTAGGGTAGTCAAACAAAGAACTTCTATGACCACCTCACAGCAAGGCACTATATAGTGCAGGGAAGAGCAACAAAGACGATTAGGGGACTAGAGGCTAAAACATATGAAGAATGGTTGCAGGTACTGGGTATGTCTAGTTTAATGAAAAGAAGGACTAGAGGAGACATGATAGCAGTCTTCCAATATCTCAGGGGCTGCCACAAAGAAGAGGGAATCAAGCTATTCTTCAAAACACTTGAGGGTAGGACAAGAAGCAATGGGTGGAAACTAACCAAGGACAGAAGCAATTTAGAACTAAGGAGGAATTTCCTGACAGTGAGAACAATTAATCAGTGGAACAACTTGCCTCCAGAAGTTGTGAATGCTCCAACACTGGAAGTTTTTAAGAAGATGTTGGATAACCATTCGTCTGAAGTGGTGTAGGGTTTCCTGCCTAAGTAGGGGGTTGGACTAGAAGACCTCCAAGGTCCTTTCCAACTCTGTTATTCTATTCTATTCTATACACTAGAACATAAACTGAAAGCAAACCCCATTCTTTACTAGCACTGTTGATGTTATCTCGTTTGGGTAATGAAACATCGGCAAGAAAACTGCTTAACGCATTGTAAGCTGCCCTGAGTCTCCAGAGAAGGGCGGCATATAAATCAGGAGCCTGGATAGCTCTGCAGACTAAGCACCCTAATTAACATCCAGCTGTCTGCAATTACTTCATGTTCAAATCTCACCAGGCTCAAGGTTGACTCAGCCTTCCATCCTTTCTAAGGTAGGTAAATCGAGGACCCAGTTTGTGGGGGCAATAAGCTGACTTTGTATAAATATACAAAAGTATGAAAGCTATTGCTTAACACATTGTAAGCCGCCCTGAGTCTTCAGAGAAGGGTGGCATATAAATCAAATAAAAAAATTAAATAAAATTAAATAAATAATAATAATAATAAAAAAAACAACCAACCACAGATAACACCAAGAACCCCTCATAAAATAGTTATAGCAATTGAAATAGCACTTCGACTTATATACCACTTCACAGTGCTTTAAAGCCCTCTCTAAGCGGGTTACAGAGTCAGCATATTGCCCCCAACAATTTGGGTCCACATTTTACCCACCTTGGAAGGATGGAAGGCTGAGTCAACCTTGTGCCTGGTGAGATTTTGAACTGCCAAATTGCAGGCAGCCGGCAGTCCACAGAAATAGCCTGCAGTACTGCACTCTAACCACTGTGCCACTGCAGTTCAGTATAGACCCAGCTATATATAAAGAAAGGGAGAGGGAGCAACATGGAAAGAAAAAAAAATGTAGCCATTCAAAGCACTTTTTCACCTAATGTGTCAAGTTCTCCATAATGTCCAGAACCCAACAGGATAACTATGGCAGCAGCCAGCAGCAACCAAAGCTATTGCAACTGATCAGTCAAATGGGCATTGATCCAGTGTCCATAAGGAACAGGGGGACAAAGGAACCTCAAAGCTGACCAGAATTGGTTAAAAAATTGTTGTTGTTGTTAGTTGCAAAGTCATGTCCGACCCATCACTACCCCATGGACAATGTTCCTCCAGGCATTCCGGTCCTCTACTATCCTCTGGAGTCCATTTAAGCTCACACCTACTGCTTCAGTGACTTCATCCAGCTACCTCATTCTCTGTCGTCCCTTTCTTCTTTTGCCCTCAATTGTTCCCAGCATTAGGCTCTTCTCCAGAGAGTCCTTCCTTCTCATTAGGTGGCCAAAGTATTTGAGTTTCGTCTTCAGGACCCGCCCTTCTAAAGAGCAGTCAGGGTTGATCTCCTCTAGGACTGATCGGTTTGATCGCCTTGCAGTCCAAGGGACTCGCAGGAGTCTTCTCCAGCACCATAGTTCAAAGCCCTCAATTCTTTGGCGCTTAGCCTTTCTTGTTGTCCAACTTTCATAGCCATACATTGCAACTGGGAAAACTATAGCCTTGACTATACACACTTCTTTTGGCAGGCTGATGTCTCTGTTTTTTAGTAAGCTATCTAGATTTGCCATAGCTTTCCTCCCCAGGAGCAAAGCAAACAGTTAGTTGGGAATGCAGGACAGAAGCAAAATTGATTCTGAAAATAGCAGATAGAAAACCAATTGCCTTAGATGCAAATGTGTAGTTTTCCTTTCTTCTTACCAGCCATGCGGTTAGTCAATGCATCCCTTTCTGTCATCCTTTTAAGGAAAGAGACAACAAAGGCATTCAACCAAGAAGGCTGAAGAAGCATTGGAACAAAATGGATCTAAATGTACCCTAAAAATATCCTAATAGACATGGTACTTGCCATTAATACTTTGTCTCTCCACTGAAATTAGAGCAGATACTCATTGTCCTTTGTTGCATCCTTAGATACAGTGAATGCTATTATTAACCAACTTTTCATTTCATGAAAATATTAATCTCTTTCTGTGATTTATTTTATTTTGTATTGAACTATATTATATAATGAGTTGTCTCTAAGCTACAAGGCCTGGGTTTTATGAATCGGAAGAAGTGATGAAATTTGCTACTAGTATGTAAGTATGCTTCCTAGCAAAGTCAGAAAAAACATTCATATCATCATCATCATCAAAATAAAAGCAAAACTTGAGTATTATAATCCATGAATGGTTACCAAACTTTGTTGAATCAGTCAAGTCTTTCACAGGTTGATGTTATATTAGATGTGGAAGTGGGTATTCTTTGTACAACCCTGTAACCCCTTTTTATCAGAGTGTGGAGTAGGGCAACTGAGTGGAGCTGAGAATTTACTGGCTGGATGCCTTTCCTGATGCCTATGCAGAGTTCACAGCAGATCTTTTCTCTTTGTGTCTGATAGAGAAACATCTGTCTCTGCCTTCTGAGTGGGACGCAACTGTCTCCATCTTTAGGCCACCATGCCACTCTTCTTCACCTCTAAGCCACCTTGCCACTCTATTAGATGTGGAAATATAGTCACACAATTTCCATTATCAGTTTTCAAATTAAGGTAATGTTGACGTTTCTATTATTAACACATTCTATTTGTACTGCTGAATAAATATGAAATGCTTGATCAGTAAACTTTAATTGGCATGTAACTTCTTCTTCTTCTTCTTCTTCTTCTTCTTCTTCTTCTTCTTCTTCTTCTTCTTCTTCTTCTTCTTCTTCTTCTTCTTCTCCTCCTCCTCCTCCTCCTCCTCCTCCTCCTCCTCCTCCTCCTCCTCCTCCTCCTCCTCCTTCATCATCTAAGTCAAATGGAATACTATATTTTTTACATCTTTTGTATGTCACTTCCCCTCATTGTTGATCTTCCTCACAAGTGTTCTTTGTTAACACTTTCCAAAAAATATTGAATCCAAGGGATCCATTTCAGCAATAATAAAACTGGAGGAATACATTGAGAAGAAAGTGTAATGTTATAGTGATAATTTTATCATGGTCACTGATCAGCATTAATAAGAAAATGTTTGTAAGCAACATTGAAAGGCACTATTGCTTTAAGAGCTGGTTTGACTTGAACAGATCTGGTTCCTAAAACAGCCACACACACACGCACACACATATACACATGTACAACCATATGTAAGTGTTCTTGTGTGCTTGTGTGCTTTTTAATGAAAAGCAGATAAACGCTGTGGCTGCCTTCGTGTGAGATCCAAAGCATTCAGTTTCCTTCTAACATCAGAGGCTATGAAAGATCTCAGATAAATAAATTCAAATTAATAGTCCTGCAGGATAGTTAAATTTATATTGATGATTACATTAATTTACTTATTACAGAAGGTTGCCTATATAAAATGATGGGTGGAAGAAGAAGGAGGAGGAGAAGGAGGAGGAGGAAGAGGGAGAGGGAGAGGGAGAGGGAGAGGGAGAGGGAGAGGGAGAAGAAGAAGAAGAAGAAGAAGAAGAAGAAGAAGAAGAAGAAGAAGAAGAAGAAGAAGAAGAAGAAGAAGAAGAAGAAGAAGAAGAAGAAGAAGAAACAACATTACATATCCAGGCCAAGTGATGGTCAGATGGGAAATGGGTAGGTAAATTTGATAAGATAAAACAGGGATACATTTTTTAAAAAAAGTTTATCTTATTCTGGAAAGTAGAAATAGGTATAGATCCAAAACTGGGATATGTGTGTGTTCGAATATGATGAATAACTGAAAAACAGAGTTGGAAGGTTTTCTAATCCACCCCCCTGCTCAAGGTCTATGACAATTCACCATGGGCAACTCGCCATGGCCAACTCACCGTGGCCAACTCGCCATGGCCAACTCACCGTGGCCAACTCACTATAGCTAACTTGCCACGGGCAACTTGCCACAGCCAATTCCCATGTGTTACACAAATATCAGAGTTACACTAAAATCAAAGAAATAATGGAATAGAATCATTAAAGAAAGGATGCAAAAGGAGGGACAGAATGAAATAGGAATTGCAAAAAAGATTAAAATATTTTTATTTGTTTTTTTTAATAATTACATAGAATTGTTGAATTGTTCCGCGACTAGTTGTCCCACAGCAAGTTATCTGTGGCAAGTGCAGGGAGTTGGCTGCGGTGAGTTGGCCATACCAAGTTGGCCATGGGGAGTTGGCCATGGCAAGTTGGCTGCAGTGAGTTGGCTGTGGCAAGTTGTCCCATTCTGCTCTGTTCAGGCAGGAGACCCTATACCCGTGATGGCGAACCTATGCCATGGGTGCCACAGGTGGCACATGGAACCATATCTGTGGGCACGCGAGTGTTGCTGTAACTCAGCTCCAGAGCACATGCGTGCACCGGCCAGCTGATTTTGGGGCCTTCTGCTCCCACCGGAAGTTGGGAAATGGGCTGTTTCCAGCTTTCAGAGGGCCTCCAGGGGGTGGGGAAGGCTGTTTTTGCCCTCCCCAGGCTTCTAGAAAGCATCTGGAGCCTGGGGAGGGTGAAAAACGGGCCTACCATCATGCTATCACGTGCTAAAAGTGGGGGGGGATTTGGGGGATCACACGTGCATGCACGGGGCGGGGTGCATTGAATTATAGGTGGGGGCACGTACATGGGTGACCTCCCCGTGCTCCCCCCGCTTTTGGCACGCGACGGTAAAAAGGTTAGCCATCACTGCCCTATACCGTTTTAGACAAATAGCTGTCCATCAATGTAATTTTTGGCAATAGTGAAAACGAGTTGATAATTTTGGGCCTAACAAGCAATCTGTGTTTTCATTTTGTGCAATTAATATCCCACCAGACGCCATGTGCACAGTCACTCATGCACTCGTCACGTCTCGCCTGGACTACTGTAATGCTCTCTACATGGGGCTCCCCTTGGGGTGCACCCGGAGGCTCCAACTGGTCCAGAATGCGGCCGCGCGGGTGATTATGGGAGCGACAGGGCGCTCCCATGTGACACCTCTCCTGCGCGAGCTGCACTGGCTTCCGGTGGTCTTTCGGGTGCGCTTCAAGGTGTTAGTTTTGACCTTTAAAGCGCTCCATGGCATGGGACCGGGGTACCTGCGGGACCGCCTGCTGCTACCGATAACCTCCCACCGGCCAGTACGCTCACACAGAGAGGGCCTTCTCAGGGTGCCATCAGCCAAGCAATGTCGGCTGGTGGCCCCCAGGGGGAGAGCCTTCTCTGTGGGGGCACCCACCCTATGGAATGAGCTGCCTCCAGAAGTTCGTTTGATCCCGGACCTTCGCACTTTCCGAAAGGCCCTTAAGACCTATTTATTTCAACAAGCCGGCCTTGCTTGATTGTTTTAATGGGGTTTTAACAAAATTTTTCTTATTGATTCCTGGGGTTTTAAATTGGGTATTTTAATGGGGTTAGAATTTTATTTGGAACGCCAATGAATTTAATTTAATTTTATCATTCTTTTAATGTTTGTATTATATGTGTTTTAAATCTGGTTGTTCACCGCCCTGAGTCCCCCTCCCGGGGAGAAGGGCGGTATATAAATTGAAATAAATAAAATAAATAAATAAATGCCGAAATGCACCGAAACCCAGAATACTCATTTAGGAGTGGGTGGATGTTGCTTGTTTGTTTACTCTATTAAAAAAAAAAATGTCCAAGTTTTCGTTTTGCAGTCAATTTTGTTGTCTTAAGCATTTGAGTCCCTTACTGTGATGACATGCACACAATTAACTTGTCAGTAATAAATAAATAAATAAATAAAAATTTAAAAAAAATTCAAGGTATAGGTCGAAACTTTCTTGATTTGAAAAGTTCCTTATCCAAAATTCTTTGACGGATTCCTCAGCAGAATATTTAAGATTTTCTGGATGATATTACAGATTATAATTCATGTCTAACGGTGGCAGCAGCAACAATAAAAATTATCCTCCCCCCCTTTTTTTTTTGTAGTGTAAACTGCCCAGTCTTAAAATGAAATTCTATTCTTTTTAATTAAAGAAACGACAGGCAGTAAAGTTAGAAAGGGTGGAAGCTCGCCCAACTGCAAGAAACACACAGCAGGAACATTTTCACAGCTGCTATCATGTGGCAAGTTTGGAATGCATATAAGTTATATCCTGTTCCCCCCCCCCCACACACACACACACACTGATTATGGCTGGTTTTACATGCATTTATGTAAGAGACTAATACAGGTGATGCATTGGTAGAATTATTGTAATCCCAGCTGAAAAAGTTCTTACTTTTTTTCCTGAAGCTGGAAAGGGTGGGAGATGGTACAACTCCTGAAAAATTGTATTCCATCATTAGGGAACAATGCTAAAGTCTTTCCTAAAGGAGCAAGAGTTCATGCCATGATATCTAATTGCAGGTCCTATATAATTTTTTTTTAAAAAATTAGATTTATATGCTGCCCTTCTCCAGAGACTCAGGGCGGCTTACAAGGCATTAAGTAATAGCCTTCATACAGATATATATATATATATATATATATATATATATATATATATATATATATATATATATATATATATATATATATATATATATATATAATACAAAGTCATCTTATTGCCCCCACAAACTGGATCCTCAATTTACCTACCTTAGAAAGGATGGAAGGCTGAGTCAACCTTGAGCCTCAAACTGGTGTAATTGCAGACAGCTGGATGTTAATAACAGGCTATTGAGCCGGTTGAGCTATCCGAGGCTAATCCTTTTGGGATGAAAGCTATGGAAGACTTAGACAGCCTATCAAAAAGCAGAGACATCATCTTGCTGACAAAGGTCTGACAAAGGTCTCCATAGACAGAGCTATGGTTTTCCCAGTAGTAACATGTGAAATGCTCCCAGTTCAGACCGGATCGGGTGGCAGGTGATTCAGAGAACTGGTAGTGATGGTGGCATGAGGCTCCGCCCACTCACCGGGATGTCATTACTTCCTGGTTTTAATGTGTTTTTACCCTCTGCACATGTGCAGAAGGTTTTGCACACATGCAGAGGGTCTGCGTATGCATGTGTTGCACGAGTGAAGTGAAGCGAGCACGTGCACTTCCGAACCGGTAAGGAAGGTAAGTAGATTTCACCCCTGAGTAGTAATGTATGGCTGTGAGAGTTGGACCATAAGGAAAACTGAGTGCCAAAAATTTGCAGAAAGCCAGGACCTACCCCTCCTAGAAGAATGAAATATTTTGGGAATTTTGTTTTTAAAAGGCAGAATATTATATTTCCCAACAGGGAGAAATGGAGAAACATGCTTTTTCAGAAGCAGAAAGCAGCCCCCACTTTCCTTAATAGCCCAGAGCAGATGTCAGCACTTAAAAGATAAAGAGCTTATTGAAAGAGGAAGACGAGTATTTAGATAGCTCTATTCATAGGCAAAGCAGATCTGCAGGTAGAAATCCATTCAAGACAGGATATTTTGAAACACCCTGCAGCAAAGTCTGAACAAAGGCAGAATGGTAGGATTAGAAGCAGCCTTTCACCCAAGATCCACCTCAGGACAAAAGCCATCAAGAGACAATAGCAATTGTCCAACTCCCTTTCAGAATACAAGCCTCTTCCTTGCACCACCCCCAGAGCAGTCCAAACTTCAACCAAATTAGCTCAGACAAGCACCTAGGATTTGCATTTCTTCTCTTGCCTATAGAGCCACATATGACCCCTACATAACCCCTACATGGCCCCATAGGAATCTAACAACAGCCAATAGAATATTAGAGGATGTGTTCTTGCACAGGAACAGGAAGCTCAAATACAAAGACCAGAGAAGGTGTTAAAACCCACCCACTCTCAACTCAGTTTTGTTCAGCTGCCCAGAATCACACGTGGTTCTGCTTCATCAATAAACCTTTCTTTCCAATCATCCTCCATGTTTCCAGTCTTTCTCCCAGCTTGGAACTGAACCAGATGGATATTTTTTCCCACAAATTGATGCTTTTGAATCGTGCTGCTGAGGAAACCTCTTGAAAATCTTTTGGACTGCAAAGGAGAACAAATCAGTCAATCCTAAAGGAACTCAATCCTGACAGACACTGAAGCTAAAACTCAAATATTTTGGCCACCAAGTGAGAAGAGACCCTGATATTGGGAAAGATGGCAGGTCAAAGGAGAAGGGGATGGCAGAGAATGGGAGGGTTAGATGGTGCCATTGACGCAATTTACATGAATTTGGGCAAACTCTGGGAGACAGTGGAGAATAATGGGTGCCCGGAATGCTACGGTCTGTGGGGTCACAAAGAGTTGTACATTCCTTAGGAACTGAGCAACAACAAATAGCAATAGCATTTAGCCTTATATTTACAATGGTTCACAGCCCTCTCTAAGCGGTTACAGAGTCAGCCTACTGCCCCCAACAATCTGGGTCCTCATTTTACCCACCTTGGAAGGATGGAAGGCTGAGTCAAACTTGAGGCTGGTGAGATTTGATCTGCCAAATTGCAGGCAGCCAGCATTCCACAGAAGTAGCCTACAGTACTGCATTCTAACCACTGCACCACTACGGCTCTTACAATCAGATATAATCAGACCTGAATAAGCTTCTTGGATGAGAAGTACAATGTATTCAAAGAAAAAACAGAAATTCTGGTTCCCTCTTGAAAAAGAGCTGTCTGTTTTACTCTTCCACTTCAGTATCTAGGAACAGCTGAGACAGTTCCTTTTTCTTATTCCTAGAATCCATGGACATCTTTCTTTTGTTACCAATTATCTGCTGCAAATAGAAGTGTTGCATCTAATTCGGTATTATTTGAAAGAGTCTTCAATTGCTCTTTAGATCTGAATCACTTATTTTCCCCAACCCCTTTTTCACTTTTCACCAAAGGCAAAAAGTATTAGCATCTCCAGCACAAAGGTATTACAAAAGATGCACAGAATAAGATCAGGGTGCAATGCTGTATTTGCCAGACAGGTGACAGACTCCAAAATGGCTCCTAGAGTAAGGTAAATCATACTTCCATACCAGGGGTGAAATGCTACTGATTTGGACTGGTTCAGGCAAATCAGTAGTAAAAAATGTTACCTGTTCACGCAAACCAGTATTTCCAACAATCAGCTGGGCGACGATCAGCTATGACACACAATTTATATTAGCTAGAATTGTCAGATTTCCTGATTTCTAACTAATCTAAAACATGTGGCACAGCAGATTTCCTCCCTCTTGCTGTTCTACTTACCTTTGCAGACTTGGAAGGCTTTTTAGCACTGCGCGGGAGAACCACTAAAAACCAAATCAATACATGAGCAAATAATAGATACAAAGTCAAGGTAAACCATTCCAAACTAAATTGCAGAAAATATGACTTTAGCAACAGAGTGGTCAATGCCTGGAATGCACTACCTGACTCTGTAGTTTCTTCCCCAAACCCCCAAAACTTTAACCTTAGACTGTGTATTGTTGATCTCATCTCATTCCTAAGAGCTCTGTAAGGGGCGTGCATAAGTGCACCAGCGTGCCTACCATCCCTGTCCTAACATTCCTTTTTACTTACACTTTTCATGCATTCAAATTATGTTTATACTTTTACCTGTTATCTTATATATGCTTGACAAATAAACTTATGACTTATGATTATGAAGCACGCACTCGGTAGCAGACTCATAGAACTGGAAGTGGACTTCAGAGGATTTCACTGCTGTTTCGAACTGGTCACAGGTACTCTGGTATACTAACAAAGAATAGGACTAGGGGTGATGTGATAGCAGTCTTCCAGCATTTGAGAGGCTGTCACAAAGAAGAGGGGATCTGTTGTGGCTCCGTTGCCTGAGCCTGTGTCATCGTCAGGAGAGGACTCCAAGAGTGAAAGGAAGGAATTGGCAAGACCTCCCTCTCCAGGACCCTCCTCTCTGGCAATGCCCCTGGGGGACACCGAAGGGCAAGAGATAGGCCCAGAGCCAAGCACATCCCCGCAGCCACAGGTGGACAGCGACGAGGGAGATAAGTGCTGGCTGGATCCTCGCCAGTGACGCAGGGAGAAACGTGCCCAACAGAAGGCACGGCGTGCTTGTGATTAGCTGACTCACGGGACCACACCCCACAGCCTATAAAAGAGAGTGAGTCAGCCTACACTTATGTAACGGACAAAAAACAAATATTCCTGCATCTCAGCTTTGGCTATTCTGGACACTTCTGGTGTGTATTTTTCTGTTACATTAATAAAGGTTTTGACATGCAGCTGCTGGGATTGCTGCCAAGCTCCTTATCAGACTACTTGGTTGCCTGCCAGCTTATTTTAACCTCCGACTGTCCATTTAGGTGTATTCCTGGGGAGCGGGGACAGAACAGGATCAACCTAAATTCCAGTGCACCTGAATGGAAGGCAAGAAGTCATGGATGGAAACTTATCAAGGAGAGAAGCAACCTAGAACTAAGGCAAAATTTCCTGACAGCGAGGACAATTAAACAGTGGAATGGCTTGCCTTCAGAAGTTGTGAGTGCACCATCCCTGGAGGTTTTTAAGAAGAGATGGGTCAGCCATTTGTCCAGAATGGTATAGGGCAGTGATGGCTAACTTTGATGTCACCATGTGCTGACCTGCATGCCGGAAATGGCATGCAAAACCATCCCACCTGAACCGTGCAACCTTGCTGGCCTTTACGCATGCGGGAGCTCCAAACCCCGGAAGAGCAGCATTCCATCACGCATGCGCATGCCAGCACCTGAAGTTCTGGCTTCCGGCGCAGACACATGTCCAACCAATAGCTGGCTGTCGAGCATGCATGTGATGTAAACCCAGAAGTTCAGATGCTGGTGCGCGCATGCGCAATGGAACACTGCTCTTCCAGGTTTTGGTGATCCCGCGCGTGCAAAGGCCAGCTGACCGGCATATGTGTGTGCACAGGAACACAGAAGAGGAGCCAGTGAGGCCGTGCATCCCTCACAGGATGGTTCTGCATGCCATTTCCAGCACGCATTCCATAGGTTCGTCAACATGGGTATAGGGTCTCATGCTTGGACAGGAGGGTGGACTAGAAGACTTCCAAGGTCCCTCCCAACTCCATTATTTTCAATTCTGGTTGAATCTTTTGAGAGAGGCGTGGTGGCTTTGAATAGAATTTTTTTTTCCCCTCTTGATGCAGAAGAGGTATTTTCTTACTAAGTCAGTGGACAAACGTGAACCTGTCATATTTCAGAGTAATTTAAGGGAGTTTTAAACTCCAGTCAGGCTGGAAAGCTTTCATTTCCCCCATTCTCTGGTTCAGCATCTCACACAAACCTCCCCTCCAATTTGTCATTTGAAACCTGAACATCAAAGTGGATTTATAACAAGATTGGTACCTTGTATAAAACGTGTTGATGGGAGAGCAGACTGCAATTCTCCATGTCAACGTTCCTTGAGATAAAACTACGGAGACTTTGAAAGGAAGTCTTTAGTTTGATCATTGGCTTACCAGTTTCTCAACCCACTTTTAAATGTTGCACAACGGTCTTCGCTCATCTCATCTCCTCAAAAATATTATTTTCCTCTAATGTTTTCCACACTTTACACTGAATAACTGCTTCCTATCTAATCTTTGGAAATAGCACCCTGAACTACCTACAGTAAAAGTCTGTTCATTAATTCCAGGCACCTGGAAGCCCATCTATGCATCTCAGTTGTGCAACGGTGAGCATGGAAAGGAAGGGGGGGGGCAATGTCAGAGAATTTTGCACATGGGCAGAGCAGTGGTGGTTTGCTCGCAGTTTGCATTGGTTCACAAGAACCGGTAGTAAAAAAATTTAATAGTTTGGAAAACTGGTAATAAGATTGTCTGGCCATACCCCCGAACCAGTTCCCGGCCCAGTCATCATTCGCTTACCCCTCCCACTCCCAATCTATTGCTGCCTCCTGAGTCCCAGCTGATGGCTAGAGGGAAAAAAACTGTTTAAACTCTTGTCGTGGGGTTTCAAAGGGCCGCCCTACAGCTGATCAGTCTTATAAGAAAACAAATGAGTAGACCGGTGCCTGCAAAAATAGAAAAAACAGCCCCTTTCAGCTTCAGCATAGGTTAATAAGCACTTTATGGACAAGGTCATTGATAGTAATTCCTGCTTCTTAGATTTCATTGTGGGGCAGTCATTTTTCCTTGCCAGTTTCTTCTCTTGCCACAAACTTCGGTCAAACAAAAGGTTTTTTTTAAAAAAATTATTTATATTTTTATTTGCTACCTATTGAGAAAATGCCAGCAAGAAAGTCTATGATAAATCTAGAGATTTGAAAAGGCTTAAAACCATACCAGAGTAGAATTTTAAAATATGCGATTAATAATATTAAAAGGCAGATAGTTTTCAGACATGCCAAGAAAATGAAAATCAATCTTAGATCTGTGTGAGTAATTGCACACATACAAAAGAAAAAAGGAAAAAAAAAGCTTTGCAACATGCAAGATAAAGAAAAAGAAACCAAAATACTTTTTGAATTGGGTTACTGTGAATATGTGTCGTATTTCTACCTTGTTTTGTAACCTAGGCTCAATTAGTCATTACAGGATACAATTGGTCTCAAACATTTTATTATAACATCTGAAAATTACTTCATTCCCAGCTTAGTCCAAATTAATTCCAAAACAAGTCCTTCAGAAAAAGTCCTTTGGGCTTATCACAAACCTTTATCTTCTTTGGCATCCAGCCAAAGGCCTTTCTTGGCAAAGCCCCATGAAGTTCAGAAACAAGAGATGCTGACTAGAAAACAGATTTAGCAACATTGCCTTCCTACAAAGAGCCCAAGAGCTTTTGCTGCTCTTTTAAGCCTTATGGAATGGCCCAATCATCTCCTGGCCTTACTCCTGAGGCGTCCTTTATGCTTTAGCTGCTCTTGCCTTCTGACAGCTCTGTGCATGCGTGCACTAGGAACAGGCTCCTCCTGTTCATTTGCCTCTCTGCTGTCCAACTCTGGAGGCTCCAGAATCCACACATCACTCCCAGATGGCCCTGGCTCCATCTCTGCCTCCAACGCAGAGCCCTCATTCGGGCCTTCCACAGACTCCAGAATTGGCCCATGGTCCTCCCCAGCCTCCTCACTGTCTGACTCCATTGCTAGCTCTGCAGGCTGCTGGGGGATCACAACACGTTGACCTGAAATTGGGACTGTTAAGTGTAGAATGTCAGCAAAGTAAGACATTGCTGTTTTAACGGAAAAAAAGAAGTTTTGTTAAAACATTTCAAAAAAGTTACTATGCAGATAATCCTCAATATCAGGACAAGTTTCATTCCAAAGTCTATCTCTAAGTTGAATGTAAGCTGGAATGTACAAGATAGCAAATTGTTGGGTTAAGAATACCACACTTCAAGTTCAAGTTCATTACACAATAGTACTTACAGAATATTATACAATAACATTGTTCTGGATAACATATAAATTTGACTTAAGGACAGACCTTGGGAATGGAACTCATTCTTAAACTGGGAACCGCTGTACTGTATAAAAGGTATTTGTAAGAATTTGAACCATTGTATATTTAACTTGAATCATTATGTGGGTTCGGTAGAATTTTGCTACAATAGGCTCTGGGAGATACTTAAAGCAGACATTCTTAATTCAGGGACTTGCTTCAATTCACCTTTGTTCCTTGGCTACAATTATCAAGAGTTTGTAAAGAAAAATATGAATAAAAGGAATTCTGTAGTAAGGATTGCATTAGTTTTGACTAGAAGACCCCGAATCATAAATCAGAGCATAACAGTTCAATTTTTTTTCCATGTTTCCGAAATATATCATGTTTCTCTGAAAATAAGACCTCCCCGAAAATATTTAAACACACATGCAGCCAATCCCTGCCGTTTCCTCTGGTTAGGGTTAGAGAGACAGAGCTGGAAATCAGGTAAGATGGCAAGAGGAACCCTGTCGTGCTCCACGTGCTGCAAAATAATAAGACCTCCCCGAAAATAAGACCAAGCACTTATTTCAGGGTTCAAAAATATAAGTCAGGGTCTTATTTTCAGGAAAACACGGTAGTGTTTTCCTGAATTATGGATTTCTTAAATACCTATGGCATGCACCAAGTTTCCAGCACAGAGTTTGGAAGAAAAATAACCCTCCAGAAACCTGGGACTCACAAACTCATATTCTGATCTGGGTTATTATCATAACCTTAAACTCACCCACGTTATCATTACCTTAAGCGGAGAAGCTGATAAGTTGAAGACAACAAAAGCAAAAACCCTGGAGGGTTACGTCCCAGCTAATAACTCTGTGGGATAGATTGTCTATTCAGCCACTGCTGTCATCTCATTTAGTTCTGCTTACTGAGCAGAACTGGTACAAGTTGGAACAGAGGTTAGAGGCTTTTAGTACAAAGTTGTCAATTTGAAAGATGAGCAATTTATGAAACAATACCTGTCCTTTTTGTACCTCTATGATCAGTTTATTTACATCCTGTCCCAAATCCTTATGTGACATTCAGGATTATGAATATGTTTACTAATTTCACCTTGTTTCTTCTTTGCATCTTCAAGACAGCACTATGATGGCTACACAAGGTAGGAATTGTTCGATTGTTTCTAATTTACTTTTTAGGGGGTGTGGTGGCAGTGTCCACCAGCTGTAAGTGGATGTTCTGTATATAAATAATACAACAGCTATGGATAGGACAATCCTTTAGTCACTTAAGTAAAGGATTTATAGTGGAAAGGAAAAAGGAACAGAATATTGGATTTGCTAAGCAATTAGCAAATCCTTGCAAGCAATTATCATTGCTTGCGCCAATCATAATGCCTTGGAGGTAGTATGAAATCCTTCCTTCCTTCCTTCCTTCCTTCCTTCCTTCCTTCCTTCCTTCCTTCCTTCCTTCCTTCCTTCCTTCCTTCCTTTTTCACTCTTTCTGTCTTTCTGTCCCCCCCCCCTCTCTTTCTTTCTTTCTTATTTTAATTTGTTCTATGTCTATGATTGGAAGGTGATTGGGAGCGAGCCAGAGCTGGTTATCAGATATATATATTTATTTTAAATGGCTTTATTGCCATTTAAAATAAATAAATAATAAATACTGCTTGCTCCAGTCCTGAAAGCTGGAGAAATTATGGGATACATTTACTTAATGAGTTCACCCATCATTTTTTTTAAAGAAAACAATAATATAAACCATGACTCAGTTCCATCTTGCTCTTTGAGTGTCAACTCCATAGAATTCAGGAAGTGACATTAACATTTCTTCACCCTGCTCCATCTGAAATTTGAATGACTCTGAAATTTGATGGTGCTGTTCCCACTACAAATGTAACTATAATTGTCTCATAGCCCATGCAACAACACTGCAAACATTTTAACATCATACATTAAATGAGGACACCTTAAAAACTCCACCCCTTTTTATACTTATCAGCCTATGTTGCCTGATTTTCTTGAAAAACAAACTGGAAAGGGGAAAGAAAGCAAGGATTGGAAGGGTGGGAGGAGAGAATTATTAAACCCTTACTTGGCTTCCAAATTAGACACTTGGATTGAGTTGCACTTAAACATTCCTGAATAAAAATCACACCTTCTACGATGTAACATAATGGACACACAAACCCAGCTGTCTGCAATTACTGCTAGTTCAAATCTCCCCAGGCTCAAGGTTGACTCAGCCTTTCATCCTTTCTAAGATAGGTAAATTGAGGACCCAGTTTGTGGGGGCAATAAGCTGCCTTTGTATAAATATACAAAAGTATGAAGGCTATTGCTTAACACATTGTAAGACACCCTGAGTCTCCGGAGAAGGGCCGCATATAAATCATTTTTTTTAAAAAAATCAAAAAAATAGACTGTATCACTAGACTATAAGTTGGGAAGCTTTGTAACCTTCTTCTACCTTTAAAAAAAAGTTTTAACACAATAAAATTTACACAAACCTGAGTAAAGATAAAATCAATCCGTTCTCTGCCAATATACCAGATTATCCCTTAAAACATTTCCCCTGACATTATGTTTTGTTTCCACTGAGAAAGAAAGAAAGAAAAAAACCCACACAGCCTTTCAAGTTCGTTAACTATCTTACCCACAGGAGAAATTCTACAGGTAGTCTGAATTGAAATTGTTGATAGTTTTCCTGTGTCACACAACAAGTACCAAGAATGTTAAATTCAAAGATACGTAGAGCAAAGAATGTACAATCACCTTAAAATAGAACCGTCCTGCTTTCATATTACCAAGGATGATGATGTTGACAACAATGAAGGAGAACATGATGTTAACTTAACAATCCAATGTCACTTACAAGTGGAAACATTCGTATTATTGTACTAAATATGTCCTTGGATATAAGATTTAGTCAGACCCATTGTAAGATCATTATTGTATATGTGTGTGAAAATAACATTGCACAATTACACTAATACCTACTTTTATTTAAACCATCATTCATTCATGTTTTTGAAGTATTTTTCTGTGCAATGAAATTTCCTTTGAACTCTGCAAGACTCCACAATTGAGGGAAGATCCCCCTCTCCCAGAAGAATGAAATATTTTGAGAAATATTAAAAAGGCCGGATATTATATTTTCCTAAAAGAGGATTGGAGAAACATACTCCTGGAGACAGAAAGAGATAGCCCCCACCTTTCTTAATAGCCCCCAGCAGATATTTGGTGCCCATTAAGAAAAACTGGGCTAGACTATCTGCAAAACAAAAGACCTTCAGCTCCAGAATGATAGGATTAAGACATGATCCTCCAGGACATAATAGGATTAATTCTCTACCATCTAGCAGTAGAGCTCACTACATTGCACAATCTCCTAAGGACACTGCATCAGCCAAGCTTCAACCAAAACTGGGAGCTCAGAAAAACTCATAGAATTTGTACATGGCACTATGGGAGTCTGACAACAGCCAATAGAATATATGCTCTTGCACAGGAACAGGAAGCTCAAGTTCAAAGCCCAAGAGAAGGTATACATAGTTCCCACTCTTAACTCTATGTGGTCAGCCGCACTAGAACCGCCCATGTGCTTCTGTTTCACGTTTAAAACCATCTTTTCAATCAGCCTTCATGTTTCCCATGTCTTTCTTCTGGCTTGGAACTGAACCAGATGGATATTTCTTCCAACACAGTCAAGGCTACACAAGTTTTCTTGACAATAGTAAACAAGAGATTTGTCATCACCATCTTTTGGTGTGTTACTCAGGGGTGAAATGCTACCGGTTCGGACTGGTTCTCCCAAACTGGTAGTAAAAAATGCTACCGGTTTGGGGTAAACCGGTATTTTCTACGATCAGCTGGGTGACAATCAGCTGTGACGTGTGATTTATATTAGTTAGAATTGTCGGATTTCTTGCTTTCTAGCTAATCTAAAACCTGTGCTACAGCGGATTCCACCCTCTCTGTTCTACTTACCATATATTTTGGAATATAAGATGCACCTTTTTCCCCTAAAAAAGAAATTCTGGGTGTGTCTTATACTCAGAATGTAGCCCCACCCAGCTTCCCAAACAGAGGTTTCAGAGGCTGAAAAAAGTATCAGAAAAGAAGCTTCAGGAAAGATGCCCCCAAAAAGCTTCAGAAAAGAAGCCTCCAAACAGAGTTTCAGAAAAGAAGCGCCCAAACAGAGCTTCAGAGGCTTTTTTTCTAAGCTGTTTCGGAGGCTTTCAGAGGCAGGAAAAAAAGTTTTTTTCTGAAATGGAGTTTCAGTAGTTTCAGAGGCAGAAAAAAAAAAGCAAAGGAAGAAAGAAAGAAAGAAAGAAAGAAAGAAAGAAAGAAAGAAGGAAGGAAGGAAGGAAGGAAGGAAGGAAGGAAGGAAGGAAGGAAGGAAGGAAGGAAAGAAAGAAAGAAAGAAAGAAAGAAAGAAAGAAAGAAAGAAAGAAAGAAAGAAAAAGAAAGAAAGGCACAGAACTCACAACTACGGAACCTGTTGCTAAAATTCTCCTCTGGGAACAGCTGATTGGGGGTATTCTGGGTGGCCAATCCACCTGTCAATCATCTTTTTTCTTATTTTCTTTTTTCTTATACTCCGGTGCGTCTTATATTCCGAAAAATACGGTACCTTTGCCGACTGGGAAGGCTTCAAAATGTTCCTTTTTTAGTGCTGCACTGGCATACCTCAGATGTGCATGCACATGCGAAGCGCACGCTCAGTAGCAGACTCACAGAACCGGTAGCGGACTTCAGACGATTTTACTGCTGGTGTTACTGCTTTTGTTGTTGTTTTGATTTCCAGCCTGGTCAACCACCATGGGGGCCTCCTATATGAATCCAAACCAAATTCTCTATATCTTGAACTACACACCAGGAGCAAACTGGTTTTGGAGAGAAAGTATATCTGGAAAGAATCAGAGTTCACCACTCACATTTTATTTCGTCTCCCAATTACAGTTTCCAATGTTTCTTGATGAATAAGAATCTTCCTGAATACTTACCACATTCTAACCTTTAATCTCAGGTTGCAACTAGCTACAGCCTATTGTCTTCCAGATCAAGTCGAGGGTGTCAATGTTCCAGACCTCCTGAATCTGTAACACATAACAAAAGCTTCACGGTGTGCCCAGTTTACCCTCTGCAATAATTGTACTATTTTTATTCAATCTGAGGAACATTTAGTTCAAAGCAAAACAACACAATGGGCAGAATTTTCAAAGGAAGGATGCTAAGTTGTTTAATGCACTTTGGTGTTAAATGGCCAGGAGACGTGTTCTTTCTTCCATCATCCCTTGATCTAATCTGGTCTGCATCTTAGAAATCTGTAGACAAGAAAAATTGAGCAGTACAATGAATACATTTACTGACTTTCCAGAAGAATCTGAAGCTAAAATGTTCCTCTTTTTAAAAAAAGAATGGGGAAGAAAGAAGAAAAGCCTTTAGACTTCTTATTAAGGGTGTGTGTGTGTGTGTGTGTGTGTGTGTGTGTGTGTGTGTGTGTGTAAAGTGTTTTTCTACGAGACACCTGGTCAACCCCAGCATGTGGGAGAGAGCATACTGCATCCCTTTACCTTTCAGTTCCAATCCAGGAGCCCTCAAGCAGTCGCATTCATGACAAACCATTTTATGCCAAATTTATATTTCGCTGATAAAGAAATAAAGCGAGACTAGTATAGATCAATTTAAGCTATTTAACTCTCATCAGCTAGCCATACCCTTACTTGGATTCGAACTTGGGCTGCCTGCATGTTAGGCAGTTGTATTAGCCTCTGAGCTACAAGTTCTCCTCCCTTCATCAGTTTAAGGGTTAGTTTAGAGAAAGAACTGAACCAGAAGATATGCTGAGATCTCAACAGGCAACCAGTAGTGCTGTGATACCTACCAGAATTCTTACCTCTTTGCAGTTGACAGTTAGTAATAGGGATCCAGAGAAAGCTGGGCCATTAACATGCAGTCAGGCTGCAGCTAGGATAATGAAGCAGGACCCACAACTTCTAAACTGATAGTAAAGGCCAGAAGATGACAAGCTTGTCGAAATGTTGCCAAACCTTTAGAGTGTTGGTTAGTTTGTGGGGGCAATAAGCTGACTTTGTATAAATATACAAAAGTATGAAGGCTATTGCTTAACGCATTGTAAGCCGCCCTGAGTCTCCAGAGAAGGGCGGCATATAAATCAAATTAAATATAATTCTCTTTTCGTAGGTCTTTATGTGTATTTTTCTCTCAGCCAAGTTTTTCCTATGTAAATCAAGATGTTTCTACAGCCATAATTCAGTGAAATCTCATTCACTAGTTTCTAGGCTTTATCAGACATCAAAGCAGCATTTTGCTGTCTGTTATGAGTCTTAAGAGAGACTAAGATAGATCTATTTCTGACTAGTTTGTCTTCTTCAGTTAGCCACACCCTCATCTCATGACTCCTCCCTGTAATGGTCAAATATTTATTTTATTATTTATTATTCATTAATATATGTGTGTGTGTGTGTGTGTGTGTGTGTGTGTACAGGTGATATCTCGGGTTTCTTCCCGTGTAATTGCAAACATATCTTTGGAAGTATTGCAGCGACGTTTCGATGAAATCTCATTCATCATCTTCTGGCTGATGTTCTCGGCTTGGTGCCTATGGGCAAACTGTGTGATCTTAACTGATATCCCTCTTTAAAAGGAGGCAGAGGTGTATTCTGATTGGTTGACAGTGCTGCTTTATTCTGATTGGCTGATGATGTAGTTGTATTTTGATTGGGTGGAAGCACTGTTGCTGGGATGTGGGTTGATGGATAAGATATGTTGGAAATGGTGGCAACACAAAAGAAACCCGAGATATCACCTATACACACATATATACCCGTGAAAACTTACACAGACAAATATATATATATATATATATATATATATATATATATATATATATATATATATATATGTGTGTGTGTGTGTGTGTGTGTGTGTGTGTGTGTGTGTGTGTGTGTGTGTGTATGTGTATGTGTATGTATGTGTATATATGTATATGTGTGTGTGTGTTGAATAATGCATTACACATACACACACTCATGAGAGAGGAAGTTGTTGAAGCCAAACACAGGGACAATACAACAGAAATATATTTAAATAATCTATTAGTTCTGTCAGATACTGAAGGAATGTCAAGGCAGTACATGATGCATTAGAAAGAATTATTGATGCCCGTTTCCCTTTATTTGAGACAAAGAAAAATAGACAAAGGCAGTGAAAAAAAAAACATTTGCAGTAAACACCTGGTATACCAATGCTGTTTTGCAGGTAACTTTGAAGACTTAGGAAAGTGATCAAACTGATTTCCAACATCCATTAGCCATAGGCCTTTTGAGCTCCATTCACATATTATGCAAAGCCACCATTTTCAGAAAGCAACACTTTCTAGGGTCCATGGTAGAAGCCTGACCAGTTAAATGTTGGAAGATCCTGGTTTGAGTCCATCATTCACCGTGGAGGTTGTCTCTCAACCCAACTTGCCTTAGGAGGGTACCGTTGTGAGGGTAAATTGGAAGCAGTAATGCTTTAGAAATAAAGGGATGATTTTAATTTGGCTATTTTCATTGATCTGCACAGGGAGGTTTAAGAGCCACTGAGAAATAAGAACCCTTTTCTAAATAGCAATACTTGGAATATAAGGATCCTTATATCAATAGCAATACTTGGCATATAAGGATCCTTATAGAGACAGGATTGGTTTCTTTCTTTCTTTCTTTCTTTCTTTCTTTCTTTCTTTCTTTCTTTCTTTCTTTCTTTCTTTCTATTGTATAAGTTTTTTAGATATACAGATAGATGATAGATAGATACCAGATAATAATAATAAAATTATATATAATTTTATTCATATTATTTGGTATCAAAATGAATGATACCCAGAAACCACACTGCCCATATATTTAATACACACACACACACACACACACAAAATATACATGGACAATGTGGCTTCTGGGTATCATTCATTTTGATTCCAAATAATACCGTAATAATAAAATTGACAATTTTGACAGCCTTAGATTGATCGTGCTCACACCATTATGGTAACATTGTACATAATACAATCATCTTTCAACTTCTAATTCTTTCATCTGTATACTAATTTGGATTGGCCAGTTTCATAGAGCCAGTTTGGTCTAGTGCAGAAGTCTTCAAAGTTGGCAGCTTTAAGACTTGTGGACTTCAACTCCCAGAATTCTCCACCCAGCAAAGCTGGCTGGAGAATTCTGGAAGTTGAAGTCCACAAGTCTTAAAGTAGCCAAGTTTGAAGACCCCTGGTCTAGTGTTTAAGGCACCAGGCTAGAAAGCAGGAAACTGTGAGATCATGAGTTCAAAACAATGTTGCTGCATTACACTTTGCAGCTGCCTTTATTGTTGAGCTTATGACCCACTCGTATATCAAAACCATTTTCATACATTCTGGTTTTAAGGCAGATTTTTCATTCATCCTGTACACGTTTCTTCTACTTTTCTTACATTTCTCCAGATCTACGTTTCTTCCCCAGATCTGACTTCAAACATGAAGCTGGTTCAAGAGTAACAGAGAAGATGAACCAAAAATCTGTGCTTTATACAACAATAACAAAACAAAACAAAAAAAAACAACGACTGCGAATTTACCATAACCATACAATTTCTTTGCAGCAGGCTCGATATTCACAGCAGAATAAGTGGAGCAAAAGATTGAGTTTGTCCTTTTAAAGGACTTCCAAGCTGGAGGTTGAAAGCTGGTAATGGGAGACAGGTGGTTGGTGGTTGGCAGAGATCAATCTGCATGCAGAAAACTTGGAATCTTCTCTTCCCCCCTCCCCAAACAGCATTGTAGACTATGGAGCGGAATTTATGAAGACCAGCACAATGTTTTTATCACAAATGCTGTCAACCAAGGCCGGAATATTGGTCTACTTCCTTATCTCTGGAAGTGCCATCCTCTGCTTGTGATATGAGAGTCATAATTTGACAATGGCCACAGGCTAGCTATTTCAAATCCCTATATTTCACCCCAGTTTACTGACAAGCTTGAAATGCAAACTCATATGAATGAAGCTATCCTTTAAAGAAAAGAACATGGGGGACCCCTACAAATCTGTTCAGCTGCAGTCTTTCAACCGGCTAACTGATGGCGAACTGAAGATATGAAAACTGCCAGGAATTATCTCATGATAGACTTCGGCAAGCTTCACATCAATTTTACGGCACCCTAGGTAAAACAGACTAAACCAATTTATGCGCTCTCAGACTTTCCGAGGCACCCAGATGATCTTTGTGATCATATGGATTTATGAGAGAAGGCAAGTAGAAAGATGGAGGCTGAGTAGAGAATCCCGTCATAAGAGAGAGAGAGAGAGAGAGAGAGAGAGAGAGAGAGAGAGAGAGAGAGAGAGAGAGAGAGAGGGAGGGAGGGAGAGAGAGAGAAATGGAGAGAGAAACAGAGAGAGAAACACACACACACACACAGAAGCAGAGACACACACAGAGAGAAACAGAGAGTGAGAGAACAGAGAGAGAAGCAGAGAGAAACACACAGAGAGAAACAGAGAGAGAGAGAAGCAGAGAAAGAGAGAGAGAGAGAGAGAAACCGAGAGCAGAGAGAGAGAAACAGAGAGAGAGAGAAACACACACAGAGAGAAACAGAGAGAGAAAGAAGGAGAGAGAAACAGAAACACAGAGAGAAACACAGAGAGTGATAGACACACAGAGAGAAATAGAGAGAAACACAGAGAGAGAGAAAGAAGGAGAGAGAAACAGAGACAGAGAGAAAAACAGAGAGTGAAAGACACACAGAGAGAAATAGAGAGAAACACACACAGAGAGAGAAAGAGACAGAGAGACAGAGGGAGAGGGAGAGGGAGAGGGAGGGAAAAGGTGGAGAGAGAGAGAGAGAGAGAGGGAGAGAGAGATGGGCAGGATATTTGGATTGATGCAGAAGTAAATGAGAAGGAAATCATTTTTGCAGGAGGGTCATTTTAAGTTCATAAAAGTTATAGATTTTACGTTGTGTCTCTCCTGCAGATGGAAATGGATGTAATCTATTCTGTCTCCTTAAGCAATCCTGGGAGATGTAGAATTAGTGAAGCAGGCTAGCTAATTCTGAGGATTTTGTGTGGCAAGTTTGTGATTTAAGAAAAAAGATTTAGGGTGTGTGAGAGAGTACAGCTTCATTTTTAAAAGAAAAGATGGACTCCTGTTGACTTCATGAAGTCCAGGGGACTTCTCATCAAGATACTAAGCAGATCTGATCCAAATCAGCATTTTAAGATGATAACAGTTTAAATTTTGGAAACTGGGAGGCAAATAGGCATGGTAATATGTGGAGGGGAGCCTTTGGGTGACAATGAGGATGAGTGAGCTCAAAGGTATGATAGCATAACTATCATAACTAAGTTCCATCTGAAGAACTTCACTTTGGCTTTTGCTTGAAGATTTCATTCTGGCATTATTATGTTAGCAATAGCCCCTACAGAGAGATGAGAGATTGGATGGCTGGATGGCTGGATGGCTGGATGGCTGGATGGCTGGATGGCTGGATGGATGATAGGTGGGTGGGTGGGTGGGTGGGTGGGTGGATGGATGGATGGATAGATAGATAGATAGATAGATAGATAGATAGATAGATAGATGATAGATAGATAGATAGATAGATAGATAGATAGATAGATAGATAGATAGATAGATAGATACAGTGGTGGGATTCAAATAATTTAACAACCGCTTCTCTGCCCTAATGATTTCTTCCAACAACCAGTTCACCAAATTGCTCAGAAGTTAACAATCGGTTCTCCCAAAATGGTGCGAACTGGCTAAATCCCACCACTGGATGGATGGATAGATGGATGATAGATAGATAGATGATAGATAGATAGATAGATAGATAGATAGATAGATAGATAGATAGATAGATAGATAGATAGATAGATAGATGATAGATAGATAGATAGATAGATAGATAGATAGATAGATAGATAGATAGATAGATAGATAGATAGATATTCCATAGCATGGAATCAATCTGTGCTATTTCTGTTTCCTGGGGAAACATGGGTTTTTGTTATCATTTGTGAAGGTGTCAAACTCAGTTGAAGGAAATATTCTTTAACCTTTTACCGGTTAACTACATTTTCCAACGAAATGAAGTGCCTTTTTGGTATGCAAAAAAATGTTTTTGCATACCAAAAATATTTTCTACAACTCTTCCTGGAAAGCACAGTTTGGAATGTTTCTTGGTCAATGTCTCATAATGGAGAACGAGACACCGAGAAATAAAGGAAGCACCCTGATTAAAATATGATCAGCACATCTGTTGCAAGAGAGCAGATTTCTGCTTTTTCACATTTATTGGAAGCGAGAACTTAGTGTGTACTCCAGAGACAAAGAAGCTACTAAGACATACAAGCTGTGAGGATACAGCAATTCTCAGCATGTAGAAGCTACATCCAGACTACTGAGTCTGGGGTTTTTTTTTTTCCTTCAGCTTTGTGCAAATAAGTCCCCAGTGGTGCTTCAACAGAAGTCTTAGCTTCTTCCTTATTACCTCCCTACAAAAAGGGAAGGAAAAAAAAAAGAATCCATTGTGACAACCACAGCTGGATGTTTTAAAAATAATATTGGACAACGTCAAGTTCTCACTATCGCTCAAATGAATTCTTGCGTTCCACTGGATGTGATCAAGTTGCTTAGGCAAATCAAGGTATTACTTACTAGGAATGCAATCCAGATATCAATGATCCCTCTGGGAAGCAGAAACATGAGGACCAAGATAGAACAAACAAACAAGTAAACAAAAACTATCTCAGGAATTACCACCTTCCAGTTGTAAAACTCACAGCTAACTGTGAGACATCTGTGGTTAGGAGTTCTGTTCTTACACCCTTGTAGGAAGCCTATATGTAATGATGCTGCAGGAGGAAAACTGATGAAAATAAAGAGGCTGGGGAAAAAATCAAGTCTCTGGCTTCAAATCAGCTTATAGTTGGTATCTGTAATATTGCAGTATTGCAGGCTAACTCTGCCCACTACCAGGAGTTCGATCTTGACCAGCTCAAGGTTAACTCAGATTACCATCCTTTCGAGATCAATAAAATAAGGAGCCAGATTGTTGTGGGCAATGTGCCTACTCTGTAAACTGCTTAAAAAGATAAAGGTTCCCCTCGCACATATGTGCTAGTCGTTCCCAACTCTAGGGGGTGGTGCTCATCTCCGTTTCAAAGCTAAGAGCCAACGCTGTCAGAAGACATCTCCGTGGTCATGTGGCTGGCATGACTAAATGCCAAAGGCGCACAGAATGCTGTTACCTTCCTACCAAAGGTGGTCTCTATTTTTCTACTTGCATTTTTTACATGCTTTCGAACTGCTAGGTTGGCAGAAGGTAAACTGCTTAGAGAAGGCTGGAAAGTACCGTGAAGTGATATTTTTTATTTATTTTATTTGTTTGTCAAACATGTACAAGACGACAAGTATAAGTATGAACTTAAACATGAACAAAGGAAGTAAATACAGATAAATGGGGACAGTAGGACAGGGATGGTAGACATGCCGGTGCGCTTATGCATGCCCCCTTTATGGATCTCTCAGGAATGGGGTGAGGTCCACGGTAGACAGTTTGAGGTTGAAGCTGTGTGGGTTTGAGGATGTAACAACGAAGTCAGGTAGAGCATTCCAGGTGTTGACCACTCTGTTGCTGAAGTCATATTTTCTGCAATCGAGTTTGAAGTGGTTTACTTTGAGTTTGTATCTATCGTTTGCCCGTGTATTATTGTGGTTGAAGCTGAAGAACTCGTTGATAGGCAAGATGTTGTAGCAGACAATTTTGTGTACTATGCTTAGATCAGACCGCAGGCAGTACAGTTCCAGATTGTCCAAGCCCCATATTTTAAGCCTGGAGGTATAGGGAATTCTATTGTGAGTAGAAGAGTGGAGTACTCTTCTCGAGAAATACCTCCTGATATATAAGTCTGAGTTCTACTGCTATCAGTAAAGTTATTTATAGGTGAAGGATTTTTGGTGTCAGAAGCTAATTACTGTCAGACCTGGTTCCTACTTGGAAAAGAACTTATCAGGAAATATCAGGACTGTAGGCTAGATCAGAAAACAACCTTGAAGAAGGCATTGTCAAATTAATTCAGTATTATCTCCTGAAAATCTTCATAAAGTGATCATGAAATGTTCTCCACTTGCAAGAGATGTTACCTGACTTTACACGGTGGCACAAAATCACAGATCCTTGTTGTAGAAACTGTCTTACTACAATATGTGAAGGGTCTATTTTGAGGACTATCTTGAACTGGCTTGTCAAAACCCCTTTAGCGTGAAGACTAAATGTGATGTGACTTGCTCTCTAGAAAATTCTAGAATATATTACATTCCTATTTACATTGAAGGATCACCAATTTGAGGAGGAAAAAGAAGGTGTTAGACTTCTACTGAGGAGAGAACCATAGAAGCTGGGTGATTTGTGGCCTGTCACACCCTCTGTTCCCAGTCTACTTCTTGGAGCGGGTTGCTGTGGGTAAAAGGGAGGAGGGACTATTCGGTGGGCAGTCTTAAGCTCTTAGAGCAGGGATGTCAAACTCGATTTCATTGAGGGCCACATCAGGGTTGTGTTTGACTTCAGGGGGCCAGGTGGGTGTGGCTGGAGTGGGCGTGGCCAGCTCAATGTCACTTGTTTTCGGCCATGACAGCCTCCTGCAGCCCTCTGCCAGCAAAAACAGAGCTTGAAGGGGCCACATGAAAGCTCAGTTTTTGCTGGCGGAAGGCTGCAGGAAGCCATTGCAGCCAAAAATGGAATCTCAGAGAGCCGCACGTGGCCCTCTACAGCTCCATTTACACAGGCAGAGGCACCGTATGCTGGTTCTTTGCTGTTTCCAGGGCAGGCCCATGGGCCAGATCTAAGCACCCCCGTGGGTCAGATCCTGCCCAGGAGCCTTGAGTTTGACACCCCTGTCTTAGAGGAATGACATAACATAAATCTAACCAATAAATAAGCAGATATAAGCTATAGCTCATAAGTGTAACATTGGAAATGGTCCCGTAGGGATTTAGCTTTCACTGCAAGTTGTGACTTCCAAATATCGCTTCTGCTTGGATCCTAATTTCTCAGTTCTATCATCTAAGATGTATCACCTTGGGATCCTCACCTCATTTCTTGGCTGAAAACCTACATAATTATGTTCCTGGTCTTGTCCTCATTTATATTTCATAGGGCGCTTTCTGTAAAGGTGCCCTTGGTAAGTATACACCCTCTAAACATTCTGAAGTGTCTCCCTTTAGAATGTTTGAAACTGGTCTGCTATATAGACAGAACTCGATGAATATATAGCAAATATATTTCTTAATGTCTAGATAAACATGAGCATTTAGTATGATTATCAAAACTAACATTGAAATCTTGGTGGTAGTTTCTCAGATATCTCACGCAGCTCAGAGAATCTAAAAGTATAACCATCTGATGGCTGGTTTGCAACAGTTCCCTCTTTCTTTAAAATTTCAATTTGCTACAGAATTCTTTTTTCTCTCTCTCTCTCTCTCTCTAAAATGCTGCTAAATATAATGCACAGGTGGAAAAGGCACCAAATAATTTGTCAGAGTTGTAATAATTTGAATAGTTTGTTCCATAAAGCTAGAATTCAAATAAATTCAGAGGTGTTTTTTCTTCTTTTGTTCTCTTTCTAATTATGACAATTGTATCCATCCTGCACTATTGACTAGCATGGGAAATGATTAGGAAGCCTTGGATGTGAAGATAGATAATACCTAGATGGTATATGAGGATACCGATCCTTAACCTTTATTAACAAATGCAAGACATTTGTCAAATATGAAAGAGCATAGCTTTAAGGAAACTGTGCTCATTATGGTTGTTGATGAATCCATTTCTTGTAGAAGAATGTAGCGTGCAATAAAACACTATATGCATGATATGATTGTGTAGTTTGTGTGTAGTTGAGTACAGATAATCCTCAACTTGTGACTGGTTGTTTAATGATTGTTTGAAGGTACAATGGATGAAGAAAGGATGCTTTATAGTCCATGAGGCATTTCCAGCTCTTATAACACACACACACACACACACACACACACACACACACACACACACACACACCACTATGGTCACATGATTGTGATCTGGGTGCTTGGCCACCTCTTCTCACATGATTGTAGCTGCCAAGCACCCTGCAATCATGTAATTCCTATTTGCAATCTTATCTGCTGGCTTCCCCAGAAAGTCAATGGGGAAGGCAGCAGGAAAGGTGACCAGCTGCTGCCATTTGCTAGAAAACTGGAAGGCAGCTCTTTGAGAGCAGAAGGGCTGCCTGCTGAGGGAAGGGGAACTCTGAAGGGCTGCAAAAACAAGTCAGATCCATTATTTCTGAAGCCCACTGAAGACGTTCCTTTCTATGCAGAGAGAGGAGCTGAACTTGATGGAGTGCAGAAACTAATATTGGATCACAAAAATCTGAGTTTCATCTCTGCAGTCCTCCACAGAAGTTTCTTCCACATCTAGAAGAGAGCTGCCTATCTTCCTTCATCAGGCAGGTCTTTCATTCCATATGCTTAATGACCCATGTGATTGCTGAATGATTGCAACTGGGAGAGCTGAGATTGTGGTCATTCACAGAAGTAGTCATGTAGGTAAATTGCTTAATATCATATTTTTCAGAGTATAAGACATACTCCCCCCCCCCCCGAAAAAGAGGCTGAAAATTTGGGTGCGTCTTATACTCTGTAGCTTTTTCAAAGCTTTTTTTCAGCCCTAACGAGGTGCTAGCGAGTGAAGCCATCTTCCGTGCATCACCTGCTTTTCTCATTGCTGCTCCCTCCAATAATCAGCTGTGCTTTAGAAGCTGTTTTTTATTCCCAACTGGCACATGTGAGCATAGTGAATGCACATTCAAAACCAGTGAACTAATGTGCTGAAGCTGACCAGACTAAGGATGATAGCCAGATGAATACCTGCTAGGCAGAATTTTTTTTCCTATTTTCTTCCCCAAAAACAAAGGTGTGTCTTATACTCCAGTGCATCTTATATCCCAAAAAATACAGTAATTACTGTTATCAAGTCATTGTACATTACAATCTACCTGTATGTGTGATGTGCGAGTAGTTTAGATAATCATGAGCTCCTGTAAGTATAGCTTATGTAAGCTTATGTAGAAGTTTAGCAGGTGTACTTCTTAGCCTAAAATGGCAAGAAACTACATTATTTTTTTTAGGAAATTGAAGCAATTTAGGCAAACTACATTAGGAACCACATTGTGGTTATTATCCCAGCTCACTAGTATATTCCATAATAAACATTAAATACTTGGTTCCTAATAGATTTCAATTTAAAAAAATAGACATTTCTTATTTCCTGATTCTTTTTTACACCCAAGACTTGTTTCCTAATAAACATTTTTGGTTACAGATTTCCAAGTTATTCAAAGAACAATGCTGTGTGCTTGCTAATATGTATGTTGAAGTTGGAGGCTGTAATTAAACTTGCAAACCATCTGTGCACTTTTTTCTTAAGTACAATATTTGACTCATTTAAGTTTTGCCTCCTAAAGGGCTGAGCGTTTTGTGAAATCGTCAAGCCAAAAGTCATCCAGTTATTAGAAGAACTAAAAACAAGAATCTGTCTTTGGGCACTGACCTTCATGTTGCTCTGCTGTTGCAGGCTTGCGCTGTGGTTTGACCTACCTGGTACCTGTTAAGAGCAGATAAAAATCTGATTTAATTCAATTTGCTTCTGCTGTTATGGTTAATAAATGTCTCAGATTGGCTTCAACTGCACCGTATAAGAAATATATAGTGTACAGTGACTTTACAGTGACTTATTTCTCCAAAATAAGACATCCTCTGATAATAAGCCCAATTGGGCTTTTGAGCGCATGGCAATAAGGTCAAGCATTTATTTCAGAGTTCAAAATAAATAAATAAATAAAAATAAGACAGGGTCTTATTTTTGGGGAAACACAGTATGTCTATGTCTATGTCTATGTCTATGTCTATGTCTATCCCTATCCCTATCCCTATCCCTATCCCTATCCCTATCCCTATCCCTATCCCTATCCCTATCCCTATCCCTATCCCTATCCCTATCCCTATCCCTATCCCTATCTCTATCTCTATATTTATATCTATACCGGTATGTCTCTGTCTCTGTCTCTGTCTCTGTCTCTGTCTCTGTCTCTGTCTCTGTCTCTGTCTCTGTCTCTGTCTCTGTCTCTGTCTCTATCTCTATCCCTATCCCTATCCCTATCCCTATCCCTATCCCTATCCCTATCCCTATCCCTATCCCTATCCCTATCCCTATCTCTATCTCTATATTTATATCTATACCGGTATGCCTCTGTCTCTGTCTCTGTCTCTGTCTCTGTCTCTGTCTCTGTCTCTGTCTCTGTCTCTGCCTCTCTGCCTCTCTATCTCTATCTCTATCTCTATCTCTATCTCTATCTCTATCTCTATCTCTATCTCTATCTAAATCTATACCTGTATGTATATGCATATGCATCTCTCTCTCTCTCTCTCTCTCTCTCTCTCTCTCTCTCTCTCTCATCTATCTATAACTTGTTTTCCCCAAAATAAGACATCCCCTGAGAATAAGCCCAATCAGGCTTTTAAGCACATGGCAAAAAGGCCAAGCGCTTATTTCAGGGTTCAAAAAAATATAAGACAGGGTCTTATTTTCGGGATAACACAGTATAGAAATCATTCATAGGGTAAGAAAATTATGCAAAGCAATGGAGAAGGTGGGCAATCCTAATAGGTTTTACACTGTAACTCAAATGCTTCTGAAAGTGATTGTTGTGCTGTATTTTTTTTTTCTATAATGTGCACAAATGCCTTTGGCAATACATTTCCATCCATTTAATAAAATAAACTAAGGACCTAAATCAACTCATTGCTTTCTTAAAAAAAATAATTTGGACCATATCCAAAGATAACAGGGCGGAGGAGTTATAGAAATTATTTCAAACTATATCCAAAATATCAGTGAATAAATATAAATTATCCATTTCATTTCTATTTTTAATAAATCCAGAGTGAAAGGAATGAATTCTTCAGTTCATTAGCCAACTGAAGTAGAACATGATGAGAAATGTCTATGGAGATTCTTTGTCCCAAAGGTGTTTTTTCAAGAGGGAAGTGGACTTTTTTCCTTCTGTCCTGGCCACTTTTTACAGAGGCACAATTGAGAGCATTTTAACAAACTACATCACTGTTTGGTTTGGTGGTAGCAGTGCCTGAGATGGAAAGTCCATACAGAGAGTGGTGAGAACAGCGGAGAAGATTAAAGGAAGCTCGCTTCCTGTTATTCAGGTTGCTGCTTATAAGCACTATGTGCTTAGAGCTTGAAGCATTGTTAGAGACTCCACGCACCCATTTTATGGTCTGTTTCTGTTGATCCCCTCTGGGAGGAGGACTACCAGATTCTGTAACAGCTTTCTTCCCTATGCTATCGATCTGGTAAACTCACAAGATTCGTTTTTCTCACCATGTGCATTTTTATGAATCTGAATTAGACTATAATAGTTGCCTGTGTCATATAATATATGAGGGTATGTGTATAATTTTGCATTTATTTATGTGTTCTGTCATGGTTATATTGTGTATATTGGAGGTGAGGACCCTTTGAGAGCAACAAAATTTCATTTTAGTGTATGCTGATTAGTATACAGTCAAAGCGACAATAAAATTATTATTCTATTCTATTCTATTCTATTCTATTCTATTCTATTCTATTCTATTCTATTCTATTCTATTCTATTCTATTCTATTCTATCCTATCCTATCCTATCCTATCCTATCCTATCCTATCCTATCCTATCCTATCCTATATTCTATTCCCTTCCATTCCATTCCATTCCATAATTTTGGGCTTAGACAACTTAGAATTATGCCGACTTCAGTCTGAACTAAGCATAATACATAAAATTATCTGCTACAATGTCCTTCCTGTCAATGACTACTTTAGCTTCAACCACAACAATACACAAGCAAATAATAGATACAAACTCAAGGTAAACCGTTCCAAATTTGATTGCAGAAAATATGACTTCAGTAACAGAGTGGTCAAGGCCTGGAATGCACTACCTGACTCTGTGGTTTCTTCCCCAAACCCCCAAAACTTTAACCTTAAACTGTCTACTGTTGACCTCACCCCATTCCTAAGAGGTTTGTAAGGGGCGTACATAAGTGCACCAGCGTGCCGACCGTCCCTGTCCTAATACTCCTTTTTACTTACTGTTTTCATGTATTCAAATTATGTTTATAGTTTTACCTGTTATCTTATATATGCTTGACAAATACTTATGACTTATGACTCCACTCCACTCCACTCCACTCCACTCCACTCCACTCCACTCCATTCCATTCCATTCCATTCCATTCCATTTCTTTGTTTTTCCTTGAAGCTGTTTCACTTCTTCTCCAAGAAGCTTCTTCAGTTTTTGAATGAAGATGTTTCTTGGATGATAAGTGAAACAGCTTCAAGGAAGAACAAAGAAAGACCAAAGTTGCCTCTTGAAAAAGCATCTTTGGGACAACCTGATGAGAACTAGCCTTCACCTCTTCACAAGGTACCATAATTCTCAGAAATTGGGGGAGGGGGAACAGGATATCAGCTTGCACCTCTCACATTGACAGACAACCATTCTTGCATTTTTAATCTAGTGGCTGACGTCCCTATTGTTTTATTTCTGGAAGATCCTTTGGGTTAGCATTCCCCATTCTTTGTGTTCTAAAACTAGGATCCAGCATCACCACTACTGTGCCTGTTTTAGGATGTGGGGGAAAAAGAGAAGACTTTGATGCTGATCAATAAATGATGGTTGCCAAAGCCGCTGGGGTGTAATTCACAGCTTCCTCCTCCATATGCCTATCATCAGGCAGAACTATGCCCTTAAAGCTTTTTCCCCTCTGGGACATGTCAGCCTTTTCTTCTCCATCTTGTGCTGCTGGAAACCTGATTTACACTCTTCTTCTGCCAGTGACAAAGAGTATGATGGTTGTAAATCCCGGTGCTTGTTATGACCATTTTTTAATCATCTGTTTTCTTTGGGAGCATGAAAACAGAAACCCCAGAGGCTGATATACATGTCACCAGGAAATATCTCCAAGCATCCCCCCCCCCCAAAGAGGTTTTGGTGCAGTGTGGGGAAGGAAAAGGCATCCTTTTATTTATTTATTTTTTTCAACAAATGCGCCTCTAATCCTTTTTCATTGGAGAGTGTATTGAGCACACGGCTTCCTTTGCTGTGAATTAAACAAGCGTTGTCTGCAGCTTGGAGTGGAAATTAATTGCTTCAAGGGGATTCTTCTCTTCGGCTGCTTCTCCCCTCACGTGCCACAAAGTGACATTGGTGGTACGTACAAAGGGTCCTGCCTGTTATCTGTGATTTATAACCTTTCTCACTGGCACCCATTCAGCTGCCAGTTAGCACAAAGCCAGGCTTGGGTGACATTTGAAGGACCTGTATGAATGCAGCCAGCCAATCAATGGCGGCCGCCCCCTTTTACAAGGACAGTGGGTCTGTCACCATTACACCAGGCTGTCAACAGAAAATGACTACAGGAACACAAAAGCCAAAATGATGTCAGCTTAATCAGAGAAGAGACCGAATGCCTCCCAAGGTAAACAGTGCTGATAGAGCTAGAAAAAGGTGGCCTTGGCAGATCAGCGGTATGGGGAGAGTCCCAGAGAAACCAGGATTGAAATGCAGCGGTATGACACACGGGCTGAAAAAAGCCCCTGTTTCCTTTCAATTAAAATTGATGACTGATCTTGGCATGAAGGAAGTCTGGAATAGATAAGAGAGAGTGCGCTGGAGACAGTTTCCCAGGGGTCAAAGTGTTTCTTATTAAAGGAAAATGGGAGGGTGGACAGGCAGCAACCGAGCTGGAAGATGATAAGATTGCCCTGCCAAAATGTTGCAGCTGAGGCTAAGTGTCTAGAATAGTGCAGATTTGAAACTGGGGTGTGTGTGGGGGGGTCATTCTCATCAAGAAGCCCTATTAATGTGGAGATAGAAGATTATTCCAAGCGAAAATATAGTCTCTCTGTTCAGGTGTGTCCAGCATCTGTGATAGCATGCATGTAATTTTCTGGGAGGAGGAGGAGGAGGAGGAGGAAGAAGAAGAAGAGAAGGAGAAGGAGAAGGAGAAGGAGAAGGAGAAGGAGAAGGAGAAGGAGAAGGAGAAGGAGAAGGAGAAGGAGAAGGAGAAGGAGACGACAAATTTTCCAGGATGCTTTTCAATATCTTTGTTTAGTCAACAAAGCTCCCACCCAAATATCTTCAAAACTAACCTTACATATCTTCTGAGTTCAATCCAGTATGCTACCAGCTACTGAGGCACATCTGATTGGAAGAAGCACAATTCATCAAAGACTACTGAATATATTACCCTTGGCAGGGGTTGTTTTATGAAAATTGAGTTGCGTTGCAGCAGGCAGTGGCATCAGATGGCAAAAGGTTCTTCTTATGGCATGTCAAGTGCCTCCTTATACCTTGTTTTGAACTTAGTAGCCAAGCAATTCAGTCTAAACATGCACATTTGGGAGAAGACTTAACATTATCACAGACGGATCAATATTAACAACATTTGTTTTGGCATGCAGGTTTATATTTTCTAGTGTGCAAGACATTTATGTCATCAGAAACAAATAATGGAGATATGTGATGTTACAATGGATTTTGGGCTCTTTCACACCATACCTCAAAACTTCCAGGCACAGTCACTTAAACACCATACCACTGATGACTTCTTGAAAATGGTAAAATAATAATAATAATAATAATAATAATAATAATAATAATAATAATAATAATAATAATAATAATAATAATGATGATGTTTCAGATAATGAAAAACAACACATTCATTATTATCAGACACTCAATAATGCAGATGATGGGATGGGACTTCATTTTTTTAAAAATTCAAATTCAAAGAGGGAAGGGTGTTAACTTATTTTTAGGAATACCAGAGGGCAAGAAAAGAAACAATGGATTGAAACTAATCAAGGAGAGAAGCAGCTAAGGAGAAATTCCCTAATAGTAAGAATAATTAACTGGTGGAATGGCTTGCCTTCAGAAGTTGTGGATGCTCCATCGCTGGAAGCTTTTAAGAAGAGATTGGACAGCCACTTGTCTGAAATGGAAGAGGGTCTCCTACTTTTGCTGGAGGGTGGACTAGAAGACTTCCAAGGTCCCTTCCAACTACATTATTCTTGTAGTTGGGATAGGAAATTTCTAAATCTCAACATAGAATACCAGTTCTTTCAACTTACTAGAGCCCAAGCTGTGAAAAAACAAAACAAAACAAAACCCTTCTATCTACAGTATTAATTTCCAAAACTTAGGAAGAAGTTTATAAGTTCATTGGGGAGTTATTAATAGTTAGCAATTATTCTGAGCAAGAACTGGGTTGTTTTAAGAGATAATGTTTTTTTTTTTTTGTCCGCATTATTTTCTCGCAAAGTAGAAAATTGTGTGCATATTTATTTCGGAAGTTCTTAGAGGAGCTAAAATTACATTGTGGCAATGGACAATCCTTCCTTTGTGTTTCTTTCTTCTTCTTCTTTTTTTAAATTCACAACATTCATTAGAGCTGTTATCAAATGCCCATATTCTAATCTCCAGAGGGACAGTAGCATGATATCCTGAAATTTGAATGTAAGCAGCAATGTCATAATAACATCTGTTTGTTAGCAGAAGATGTGACCAGAGATTCATGATTAAAAAACAAAACAAAACACATTTATCCGCATAAAGATGCACGTGCAAAGTAATGCACTTACTCTTATTAAAAATGTTTTTGTTTCTTTTTTGAAGTGCTTCTTAAGATCTCTGAGGGGCACAGTTGTGAGTCAGGCCACTTGAATGACATGGCAATGTAAGCAGAAGGATAGTAATCTTGTATTGAGGCTCGCTCACTCATTGCTCGTTTAAGCAAAAAATATTTTGAAGAGGTTGGGTAGATTAAGGGAAGATGGAGATAGAGAGAGATGATAATGTAAGAGAGAGATAAAGATAGAAATGATAGAGGTAGAGATAAAAAGAGATATAAAGATAGAGATGATAGAGATATAGAGACAGAGATGATAGAGATAGAGATGTTAGAGAGATAAATATAGATATGATAGAGATAGAGATGATAGAGATATAAAGATAGAGATGATTGAGATAGAGATGATAGAGACAAAGATAGAGATAGAGATGATAGAGGGAGATAAACATAGAGATGATTGAGATAGAGATGATAGAGATAATAGAGATAGAGATAGAGATAGAGATAGAGATAGAGATAGAGATAGAGATAGAGATAGAGATAGAGATAGAGAGATAGAGAAAGGGAGACGATGGAGATGGATGGATGGATGGATGGATGGATGGATATGGGGATGGGGATGGGGATGGGGATGGGGATGGGGATGGAGATCTATTTCCCTTCCTTCTTTCAAACAAAAAGACTTCCAAGATTTTTCCTAAATCAAAAGAAGTTTAATTCCTAGCACTCTTGGATTAATTCCATCAGTCTTGGGGGAAAATGCATATATGCATATATACTGTGTGTATGTATGTATGTATATATATATACACACACATACATACATACATACATACACACACATACACAAACACACACACACACACACACACATATATATACATTCATACATACATACATACATACATACACACATACACATATACATACCAGTACTTTTTGGAGTATAGGACGCACTTTCCCCCCCTAAAAGAGAGTGGAAATGTTGATGCGTTTTAAACACTGATTACAGCCACTTTTTATCTCCCGAAGCCCCACCCCGCGCATCCTGGTTTTGCGAAAAATGGGCTTGTTTTTTGCAAAAACACCATATAGAAGCTTTGGGAGGCCTGCAGAGTGCTCCTGTGGGCTGGGGAGGGCAAAAATGTCGTGTTTTTGTGAAAAAGGGGGGAAAATGGGCCATTTTTTAGCAAAAACGGGGTGCACAGAGTGTTTGGGAGGCCTGCAGAGTGCTACTGGGGGCTGGGGAGAGCAAAAACTTTTTTTTTCTTGCTTACCTCTTCAAAATCTTGGTACGTCTTATACACCAGTGTATCTTATAGTCTGAAAAATACGGTATATATATATATATGTGTGTGTGTGTGTGTGTGTGTGTGTGTGTGTGTGTGTGTGTGTTCCAATTGGTGGGAGGCTCACACCTCGGCCCACACCTCCACCCAATCAGAACATAGCCAAGCTCCCACCCAATCAGTTCACACCCCCACTGGCAGTTAAAAGGAAGAAACAGCTGCGATCACACATTGCTCCTAGAAGCACGAAGCTGAAAACACCAGCCTGAAGATGATGAATGAGACTTTGTCGAAACGTTGCCAAGACACTTCCAATTTTACGTATATATATCTTGGTTTACATAGGAAGAACCTAGCTAAAGAGAAATACACATAAAGCCTATGAAAAGGAAAGAAAACAAATACTGTACCTTTAGAGGGAGGATACATAGGATGAGGGTGTTGTTGTGGCCCCGTCCTCTGAGCCTATCCCTTTGGAGGAAGGCAACTCTGAGCAGGAGGAAGAGGAGCCAGCCAGATCTCCCAGCCCTCCCCCTCTGGCACCGGCTCAGGTGCCAGCTGAAAGAGAGCCAAGTAGTGGGGAAACAGGTGTCTCAGATGAGAGTGAGGGAGAGACGTCATTCCTGGACGCACGCCAAAGAAGGCGAGAGAAAAGGGTACTGCAGCTGCGGCGTATGAGGAAATCCTGAGTCATTGGATTGGAGTCATAGGATCCATGACTCACTGGACCACACCCAGAAGCATATCTATTTAAGACAGTACAATGGGTCACGAAGTTCGTGACGAACAAAGCTAACTGCACAGCTAAACAAACGGAGCAACCTCGTAGTCTTGGAAGCTGGATGAACGGCAAAGCTACGTAGGTGATTTTCTTGTTTGTGTAAACCAATAAAGTCCTTGGCAGACGGTGTGCATATCGCTGCCAAGGTTGAGATAAGAACTGCAGAGTGTGCCAAGTGAGTCTTAACCCTCGGCTGGCTGTGTTTTTGTGGGTCTCTGAAGGGGGGGGACAGATCATCTTGTTCGTCACCCAAAACTCCATCGTTAACCCACGATGGACCAACAGCTGCAGCAGCAGGTACAGCAGATGCTGGAGGCCAATCAACTTCTGCAACAGCAAGTAGCACAGCTAACTGCACAACTTGCTTTGGGAAATGCTCCTGTAGCAGCTCCACCTGCTCCCCTTCCCCGTCCAAGATGCCCAGTGAACATGCCAGATAAGTTTTCTGGACAGCAGGAAATGTTCCCGGCCTTCTTGGGACAGTGCCAGCTGTACATGGCAATGCGGCCGGAGGATTTTCCGGATGACCGGGTTCGGGTGGCTTTTATTATCAGCTCCCTCTCTGGCACTGCCGCCCGATGGGCCACGCCCCTGTTGCTGCAAGACAGCCCCTTGCTTCTGGACTATCAGGGCTTTTTGCAACACCTGCGCACCATGTTTGAGGACCCCCTCCGGGTGCAGACGGCAGCGAGGCGCATCAAAGACCTCCGCCAAGGCAAGCGCCCCCTGCAGGACTATATTGCGGAGTTCCGATTGCTAGGCCAGGATTCGGCCTGGAATGAGGCGGCGCTGATGGATGCCTTCCAGGACGGCCTCTGCGATGAGATGCAGGACGAGCTGGTTCGGGTGGAGGCGCCACAGACCCTGGACACGCTGGTGACCCAATGCCTGCGCATCGATGCCCGCCTACAACGGCGACGGCCCCGTAGGGCTCTTCCGGAACCACCGACAGTGCCGGCACCCCCGCGTTTCGTACCAACAGCGCCCCGGACCGTACCGCGTTTGGTGGCGACGGCTGAGGAGCCCATGGAGCTCGGAGCAGCCAGACCTCAACTGACGGCCCAGGAGCGGATGCGGAGACGCCAAGGGGGGTTGTGCCTCTATTGCGGCGAGGCTGGACATTTCGCCGCCTCGTGTCCCCGGAAGCGGAGTGGATCGCTCAAGCCTGTTCCGGAGCCTCGGCGTGACCAGCCGGGAAACGGGTCAGGCCTGGCCTAGGGGAAACTCTGGGTCAGGCAGGTGACCATGCCCCGCCGGAGGCGGCGGCTGTGGACTGTGAGCCCCCTCGGCACCTGATTTTGAACACCCGGGTGTTGTTGGCTAACCGGTCGGAGGGGCTCCAGGCGCACGCGCTGGTGGACTCGGGGGCCACCACGAACTTTATGGACCAGGCCTTTGTGGCCCATTACAAGGTTCCCTTGGTTCCAGTGGACCCTCCGTTGAGGGTCGAAACTATTGATGGGCGGGAACTTGTGGCGGGGCCCATCAACTTCGCTACTCAGCCCTTGCGCCTTGCCATTGGGAACCATGAGGAGGCGATCCAGTTTTATGTGACGGCGGACCTGCACTTCCCCTTGGTCCTGGGGATGGCCTGGCTTCGGGCGCACGACCCTCAGGTGGCGTGGTCGAGAAATGCCATCTCGTTCCCCAGCCTGCAGTGTGTCGACCACCTTCGCCACACCTGTGCCGGCCAGGACGTCTCTGCCCCGAACGTCTCCTTGCCTCCGGAGCTGACATCCTTCGCCGACGTGTTCAGCGAGAAGGAGGCGGATCGCTTGCCCCCGCACCGACCCTACGACTGCGCGGTGGACTTGATGCCCAACGCGCCCCTGCCCTCGGGACGCCTGTACTCCATGTCGGAGCCCGAGCTGGCCGCCTTACGGGACTTTCTGGACAAGAACCTGGCCCGTGGGTTCATCCGGCCTTCGACCTCCCCGCTCTCGGCCCCAGTCCTCTTCGTGAAAAAGAAGACGGGGGACTTGCGCCTGTGTTGCGACTACCGGCGCTTGAATGCCATCACGGTACGGAATCGCTATCCCCTGCCGCTGATCCCGGAGCTGATGGAGAGGTTGCGGGAGGCCTCGATTTTCACCAAGCTCGACCTCCGGGGAGCCTACAACCTGGTGCGGATGCGAGAGGGGGACGAGTGGAAGACGGCATTTGGCACCCGATACGGACACTTTGAATATACCGTCATGCCGTTCGGGTTGACCAACGCCCCCGCGGTCTTCCAGCACTTGATGAACGACGTGTTCCGGGACATGCTGGATCGGTTCGTGGTGATCTACCTGGATGATATTTTGATCTATTCCCGGACCCCGGAGAGTCACCTCCAGCATGTCTGCCAGGTCCTGCAGCGCCTGCGGGAGCACCAGCTCTATGCGAAGTTGGAGAAATGTTACTTCTTCCAGACTTCCATAGAGTTCCTCGGGCACATCATCACCCCCGAGGGCATCGCGATGGACCCACACAAGGTGGCGGCCTTGCGCAGTTGGGAACCCCCGCGTCGGGTGAAGGACGTCCAGCGTCTGTTGGGATTCGCCAACTACTACCGGACCTTCATCCCGGGCTTTGCCACCCTGACCGTGCCGTTGACCCAGCTCCTTCGGAAGAAGGTTCCGTTCCAGTGGGGGCCCCCGCAGCAGCAGGCCTTCGAGGTTCTCAAGCAGGCCTTTGTCACGGAGCCGGTCCTGAGGCACCCCGATCCACACCGTCCGTTCGTGGTTGAGACAGACGCGTCCAACGTGGCGATTGGAGCGGTGCTGCTACAGGCTCCGGTGGATGGTGGCACTCTTTTTCCCTGCGCTTACTACTCCCGGAAACTCACTCCTTCCGAGCGCAACTACACCATCTGGGAAAAGGAGTTGCTGGCTATCAAGGCCGCGTTCGAGGCTTGGCGACATCACCTCGAGGGGGCCCGACACCAGGTGGAGGTGCGGACGGACCATCGGAACCTGGAGCACCTCACCACGGCCAGGAATTTGAACCAGCGGCAGATCCGGTGGTCGTTGTTTTTCGCCCGGTTCAACTTCCACGTCACATACATTCCGAGCCACCTCAACCAGAGGGCGGACGCGCTATCCCGTAAGCCGGAATACTTTTGCCCAAAGGACTCCCTTTCCCCCCGGACGGTGCTGCCAGCGGACTCCTTGGCCGCGGTCCAGGAACCGGTGGACCTGCGGACTCAGGTGCTGGAAGCGCAGCGACGGGACGACTGGTCGCAGCAGCGGAGAGCGGACGTCGGCCCCGCGTCCCCATGGACCGTGGAGGAGGGCTTGCTCAGACACCGGGGTCGGCTGTACGTGCCCACAAGTCCGCTCCGAGCCCTCGTCATGAACCAGTGCCATGACAACCCCGCGGCGGGGCACTTCGGCTTCTTTAAGACCTTGAACCTAGTGACGCGGACTTTTTGGTGGCCTCGGGTACGGCACGACGTGCACGCCTACGTGACGTCCTGTGTGCCATGCCGACAGGCCAAAGCCGCGTCCGGCCCCCCTCCTGGACTCCTCCAGCCGCTGCCGACACCGGAGAGACCGTGGGGAGCCATCTCCATGGACTTCCTGACTGACCTGCCCCTGTCCGCTACGTTCACGACCGTCCTCGTGGTGGTGGATGCGCTCACGAAGATGGCACATTTCATCCCGTGCCGCGGCCTGCCCTCAGCTCGTACCACGGCTCGCCTGTTCCTGCAACACATCTTCCGCCTCCACGGCCTGCCGGACCGGGTGGTTTCGGATCGCGGGGCCCAGTTCACGGCCCGCTTCTGGAAAAGCCTGATGGCTGCGCTGGAGGTGCAGGTGTGCCTGTCGTCATCACACCACCCGGAGACTGACGGGGGCACGGAGAAGGTCATTGGCATACTGGAGCAGTACCTCCGCTGTTTTGTCAACCAGCAGCAGGACAACTGGGCCGAGTACCTTCCCCTGGCGGAGTTCGCTTTTAACAACTCCCAACATACCTCCACCCAGATGACACCGTTCCATGCCAACGTCGGGTACCATCCACGTTTTTTTCCGTTGACCATCATGGACTCCCCTGTTCCTGAGACCCGGGACTTCCTCTCGGAGCTGCAGGCGGTGCAGCAACTGGTGCGGCGGCAGCTGATCCGGGCGAAAGAGGACTATAAACGGTTCGCCGATCGCGGCCGCCGGGCGACGGCACCGCTGGAAGTTGGAGATCGGGTGTGGCTGTCCACGAAACACCTCCCCACGGACCAGCCGGTGAGGAAACTGGCCCACCGCTTTATCGGTCCCTTCCCCATCGAGGCGGTCATCAACCCGGTGGCCTATCGGTTGACTCTACCCCGCTCCATGCGGCTCCACCCCGTTTTTCATCGGTCCCTCCTGGTCCCTGAGACTCCCACTAGCCGTCTCCGCCGCCCGCCGCCGCCTGCCCCCCCAGCCGCAGCCGACGAGGACGACGCCTCGACGTATGAGGTGGACAGTATTCGGGACTCCCGTTGGCTGAAGGGGCGCTTCCAATACCTCATCGCTTGGAAAGGGTACGGGGCCGAGGATTTCACCTGGGTGGACGCATCTGCCGTTCAGGCCCCTGACCTGGTGCGGACTTTCCACGAACAGTTCCCGTCCCGACCCCATCCCGACCGTCAGACCCGGGGGAAGGGCCCTGCGGTGGGGGATAGTGTTGTGGCCCCGTCCTCTGAGCCTATCCCTTTGGAGGAAGGCAACTCTGAGCAGGAGGAAGAGGAGCCAGCCAGATCTCCCAGCCCTCCCCCTCTGGCACCGGCTCAGGTGCCAGCTGAAAGAGAGCCAAGTAGTGGGGAAACAGGTGTCTCAGATGAGAGTGAGGGAGAGACGTCATTCCTGGACGCACGCCAAAGAAGGCGAGAGAAAAGGGTACTGCAGCTGCGGCGTATGAGGAAATCCTGAGTCATTGGATTGGAGTCATAGGATCCATGACTCACTGGACCACACCCAGAAGCATATCTATTTAAGACAGTACAATGGGTCACGAAGTTCGTGACGAACAAAGCTAACTGCACAGCTAAACAAACGGAGCAACCTCGTAGTCTTGGAAGCTGGATGAACGGCAAAGCTACGTAGGTGATTTTCTTGTTTGTGTAAACCAATAAAGTCCTTGGCAGACGGTGTGCATATCGCTGCCAAGGTTGAGATAAGAACTGCAGAGTGTGCCAAGTGAGTCTTAACCCTCGGCTGGCTGTGTTTTTGTGGGTCTCTGAAGGGGGGGGACAGATCAGGTGTGGCTAACTGATGAGGGTTTATAAGCCCAAAAAAGATCTATCTTAGTCTCCTTAGTCTCCCAATGGGCAACAGAGGGTTTGCTGGCTGCCAGGAAAAAAAGCCTAGAAACTAGTGGATTGTGATTTCACTGAACTAGGGCTAAAAACTTGATTTATGTAGGAAAATACCCAGCTGAGGAAAAATACATATACATATACATATACATACATACATACACATACATACACACACACACACACATACATATATTGTACACACACACACACACACACACACACACACACTATTTTGGAAGAAATATCACATAGATATTTCTTAATGGGTTTATAATTATTTTAAAATTATAAATATGTATGATATTATTTAAATAGTGTAAGATTGGAGACTGATTTATAATTATTAACCAGTAGGGTAGCCAAAAATAAGTGTCTTAAGCAAACAGAAGAAAAACAAACTTTCTATATTTACATTAATATTTAAATTATATCATCATATTTAAACTAATATCTGTTTTTGAAGATGCAAATGGATGGGGTTCCTGGTAAAGATATGAATGTTTATTGTCATATTCTTGAATTATTAACTGTAGAGCAACCATTGTAAGTTCTATTTCATATCATATTTAGGAATATAGATAAATATTGTAGTAAGACAATATTTTGTGGCATATTTTATTATTAATAATAATGTCGGCTTTCATGTATTAGTGTATATTTGCATGCACGTATTCAAAAATTTTATACCCAAGCTTGTATAAAGTCAACAAACACTCATTTAGCAAAAAGGTTTCCTTGCAAAGCTCTGTACTGAAAGCATCCCAAATAAGTTTATTAGAGTCATATTAATGGTTCCAAAAAGTATCAAAAATGTCATCTTATGTGTAGAAACAGTCTTCAAGCTAGAACATGTTTGTTTGTTTTTTAATCCTTCTGGGTAAAGTTAATTTTGCTTCCTTTAGGTTGGATACTATTATATTTAGGAATTGTTATCATGGCTTAGAAAATCCTTGCAGTAGATAAAATTAATACTATAACTTCTGCTGTCAGATTGGTCAATCCAAAGGTTTCTAATAGCTGAAAATTGGTTAACAGGCAACTTCTGAAAGATATTAGAGAGGAAAGTATGTGAATTTAGTTTGTTTTCAAAGGTGCTGGTCGTAGTTTGAGCAAGATGGCTATTCCCTCATATTCCAGAGTTCTGGACTCTCTGGAAAGCCATTATCTTTCAGTCTCCTCACAAGGAGCAGATATCTGGAACACTTGTGGGCCATCTCAAACCTTCTCCTTGTCCTGAGAGGAATTAGCAAGAACTGGTCCACTTGCTGGTTTTTCATTCTGCCAAAATTATCACTTGTCTTTCCACAGAGCTATGTCCACCCTTTCTTCCTTCAGAAGTTCCTTTGTATTGATTTGCTGCTGGACAATTATTACAATTCCTAATCCCTGCAGCACCATGTTGAAATGTATATAGATGCTGAATATCAGCAGTCCCCAACTTTGCTGGCTGGTCAGACTGACGGAGGCAGCCGCAGGATATGAGGGGTGGGGGAGGGGATGGTTTCTCATGCGTACATGCATGCACAAAGCTTCATCCGCGTACGTGCTCACCAGGAGTGGTATTCATTTACCTTCGCTACCGGTTCACAAATGTGAGCATGCGCTTGTATGTGCATGGCCTTCTGTGCATGCACAGAGTATCAAATACATGGATAAATGGGATGTGATTATGTCTGGACACAGTGGTGAAATCCATTTTTTTTTACTACTGGTTCTGTGGGCGTGGCTTAGTGGGAATGGTGTGGCTTGGTGAGCATGGCTGCAAAATCCCCATTCCCTCCCCACTTGTGGGGGAAGGATTTTGCAAAATCTCCATTCCCACCCCACTCTGGGGCCAGCCAGAGGTGGTATTTGCTTGGTTCTCTGAACTACCCAAAATTTCCACTACCGGTTCTCCAGAACCTGTCAGAACTTGCTGGATTTCACCCCTGTCTGGGTGGGTGGATGGAGCTTCCCACAGCCACCGCTACTGGTTCGGCCAAACCAGATAGAACCGGTAGAATACCACCCAGGGGTGGGTTCTACGTACCTTTACTACCGGTTCGCAACAGGGCCGCGCATGTGCGCTAGCTTTGCTCATGCGCCTGCATGCTCTTCTGTGCAAGTGCAGAAACTTCTGCGCATGCACAGAAGCATTTTGATGATGTCGGGGTCAATGGGTGGAGCCTCCTGCCAGTTTTACTACCAGTTCTATAGAACCGGTGCGAACCGGGGGCAACCCACCACTGATACCACCACTGGTGCTCATCTACCACTTCTGCCACCTGGTTTTTAATGGGCTGCAACTCAGCATTGGTCTGCGGCCCGGGAATTGGGGACCCCTGCTGTATATGATGCAGTAGCTGATGAATAAAACTTACAAACCATTAAAAAAATGGCTTTTAGGTATGCGCTCACATCATGCATATATAATTCTTTATATATTTGATAGAAAACAGTGGGTGTCTTAGTTTTTATTTTATTTCATATCTGATGGATAACTTTGCTCAGATGTATTCCGCACGAATCAATCAATCCATCAAAAATCATATGGTGATCTACATAATGGGACTTAAGAAATAAAAAGTAATCTGGCACATTTGGAGGGGAAGCAATAAATTAACAATGTCTCATTAGAAGGAGAAATGTTGTGACTAGTGTTATAAAGGCACTGTTGCCTGGGATTTGAAAAAAAAAAAAAAACCAAAAAACCCCAAACCAGCAAGTCTTTGAGTCATTATAAGTTTCCCTGAGTTTCCTCTGCAAGAAAACTGAAGTGCATGTTCAACCAATGGTCAATTGAATATTAAATTAGTAATGCATCTATGTGGATGCAACTGCAGGGTGATTATTTTTGGACGGGTGGGTGGGTGAAAGAATGGGTGGGTGGGTGGGTGGGTGAAATAGATTAGATTAGATTAGATTAGATTAGATTAGATTAGATTAGATTAGATTAGATAGATAGATAGATAGATAGATAGATAGATAGATAGATAGATAGAAAGTAGATGGTAGGTAGGTAGGTAGGTAGGTAGATAGATAGATGATAGATAGATAGATGATGGATGGATGGATGGATGGATGGATGGATGGATGGATGGACGGACGGACGGACGGACGGACAGACAGACAGACAGACAGACAGATAGATAGATAGATAGATAGAAGGTAGATAGATAGATAGATAGATAGATAGATAGATAGATAGATAGATAGATGATAGAAAAAAAGAAAAGGAAGGAAGGTAGGTAAATTGGTAGGTAGGTAGGTAGGTAGGTAGGTAGGTAGGTAGGTAGATAGATAGATAGATAGATAGATAGATAGATAGATAGATAGATAGTAGGTAAGTAGGTAGATGGTAGGTAGGTAGGTAGGTAGGTAGGTAGGTAGGTAGATAGATAGATAGATAGATAGATAGATAGATAGATAGATAGATAGATAGAAGGTAGGTAGGTAGGTAGGTAGGTAGGTAGATAGATAGATAGATGATAGAAAAGAAAGAAAAGGAAGGAAGGTAGGTAAGTTGGTAGGTAGGTAGGTAGGTAGGTAGGTAGGTAGGTAGGTAGATAGGTACGTAGTAGATGGTAGGTAGGTAGATGGTAGGTAGATAGATAGATAGATTGATAGATAGATAGATAGATAGGTAGGTAGGTAGGTAGGTAGGTAGATAGATTGATAGATAGATAGATAGATAGATAGATAGATAGATAGATAGATAGATAGATAGATAGATAGATAGTAGGTAGGTAGATGGTAGGTAGGTAGATAGGTAGGTAGGTAGATAGGTAGGTAAGTAGATAGTAGATGGTAAGTAGATGGGTAGGCAGGCAGGCAGGCAGACAGACAGACAGATATTGTAAACAATAGTACTATTAGACTGTTCGTGATTATAGATTAAACATATAAAGTGACAAATGTATAGAGTGTTATGGTACAATTATAAAAATAATGCTTATAACTATGATGTACAATATTATGTATTTAAAAGAGATTATACTGTAGGACTATGAGAATAATGGTTATAATCAGGGTGTATAATATTATGTATACTTAAAAAGGATATTATGTATACTTAATACAGCCAGTATACTGTTGTTGCAAAACTGGAAATGTGATGTATAATAAAGGAAATGCATAATAAAAATATTTTTAAAAAGAAAAAGATGCTAGTAACTGATTAGATAACTAGTCTTCGGTGTGAAGGTACTTTTTCCAGTACTTTAGAAACAAGGAAATAATTATTTCCTTGCTGATCTTCTATGAGAAGAATTAATTTAACTTTGTATATTTACCCCCACTTTTTCAAAATAATCAATAGAGTTAGATGGGAAGAATTTCAGGACTAGTTAAAAGGAGGTGTGCTTTCAAAATGTCCAACTCCCAAACAGTATATATTCTTTTGGAAATATTCAGGTGATGTCTCTACTAAACTGGAATTCCAGAAAAAGACAGAGTTAGAATGCAGAGAAAGAAAACTGGGTTTTCATTAAAATGACCCTGTTCTTCTGAAGACAGGGATAGTTTTATGGCTTCCAAATTTAGTCACAGAAGACATTTCGAAATGGCTTTTCGATCAAACTTTTGAAGAACTCTCACCAAATACAGAAGGACATTTATCATTCTTTGATACGTCATTCCCCAGAAGATTATGGCAGCTTCTGTATGAAGTATGGCTTTCTTTTGGAAACTTTTCTGGACATTGGCAAAAGTGGATATTGTTCATAAATGTTCATCGTTAAATCCTGCATCTGCATTCCCCTCCCCCCCCCATTTTGTTCTTACTATTTTTTTCCTTGATCTTGGTGCCAATTGAGTAACATTCATTGAAACTTCGTAGTCCTCGTACCAATCTTTATGAAATGTGATAAGTTTCTTGCTTATAGACATCTGTATGAAGTATGGCTTTCTTTTTTCTTTCTTTTTTAAAAAACGTTTTATTGTTTTATTAATACACATTATGACAAACACATAAGATACAACATATAAATATATTCTCTTTTCTCAATTAACTAATGTATACACTATATACTCTCTCTCTCTCTCTCTGTGTGTGTGTTTTCTTTCCTTTTCGTAAGCTTTATGTGTATTTCTCTTTAGCCAGGTTCTTCCTATGTAAACCAAGATTTTTATGCAGTCCTAGTTCAGTGAAATCACAATCCACTAGTTTCTAGGCTTTTTTCTTGGGAGCCAGCAAACCCTCTGCTGTCCATTGGGAGACTAAGATCTATTTTGGGCTTATAAACTTTCATCAGTTAGCCACACCCTCATCCCATGTATCCTCCCTGTAAAGGTACAATATTTGTTTCCTTTTCTTTTTGTAGGATTTATGTGCATTTCTCTTTAGCCAGGTTCTTTCTACATAAACCAAGATTTTTATGCAGCCCTAGTTCAGTGAAATCACAATCCACTAGTTTCTAGGCTTTTTTCTTGGCAGCCAGCAAATCTTCTGCTGCCCATTGGAAGATTAAGATAGATCTATTTCAGGCTTATAAACCCTCATCAGTTAGCCACACTCTCATCCCATGTATCCTCCCTGTAAAGGTACAGTATTTGCATGCTTATTTTACATTTTATTCCAGTACTTTTTTTAAAAAAGGAAATGAAAAAAGAAATACTTAGAAAAATGAAAGGATAAAAGGAAAAAAGGGTCATTTCCCCCACCTGAAGCCCATTACACCTTTTGGGGGGTTCTTTCCCCCTCAAAATTAGAACCATATCTTTTTGGTGTCCTTTTTATATAATGTTATCTGGGGGAAAAAAACAGAATAGGAAAATATACTCTTATTATAAAAACCTAAGCTGTAAATACTGTTGTGGCCCAATACATTCAGAAATGAAGTTCTTCATCTGAAACATCATTAGATTTTTTTTCTTCCTAAAATAGAATCAAAATGTAAAGTGATTGAGCAATATTACATAAAAATGTTGTCCCTCATGTATGACTTTCTTGCCACCTTGTATAGAACAATTATTCCACAAATGCCATCATACTCTGTCCACAATGGTTATATCAATATGTCTGGTGTGGTGGATGTAGACTTCCTAGGGACAAATTCCAAATATATAATAGATTGGTTTACATTTTGAGCAGGGTATGGATTTTAGAGGACAAATAGAATAGAATTCTTTATTGGCCAAGTGTGATTAGCCACACATGGAATTTGTCTTGGTGCATACGCTCTTGGTGTACATAAAAGAAAAGATACATTCGTCAAGAATCATAAGGTACAACACTTAATGATAGTCATAGGGAAACAGTCAATATAAATCTTAAGAATACCCGCAACAAGGTTACAGTCATATGGTCATACAGGATGATGACATCTAATGGCTAATACACCCTCAGAATATCCTGGATAGCTTCACTTATATGATTTATCACATAGAGCATCCTTTCAGGACATTTTTCATAAGTTGATTTCATCTTAGAAGGTCTTAGAGTCATGGTGGCACAGTGGTTACAATACAGTAGTGCAGGGCTAACTCACTGCTCATTTCAGGAGTTTGATTCTGAATGACTCAAGCTTGATGCAACCTTCCATCCTTCCGAACTTGGTAAAATGAGGACCTAGATTGTTGGGGGCCATAGGCTGGCTCTGTAAACCATTTAGAGAGGGCTGTAAAGCACTACGAAGCCATATCTAAGTCAAAGTGCAATTGCTATTGCTTAAACAGGGGTAAGCAACCCGTGACTCTGGAGCCGCATGTGGCTCTTTCATCCCTCTGCTGCGGCTCCCTGTCGCTGGTCAGCGCCACAATTTTGAGAGGAGCTTCTGGTTACAGGGGAAAGCATGGCATGCCAGGACGAGACTCTATGGCAAGGGGCGGGTTTTTCGGTTGGCTCCACAATTAATAGGGCTTTTGGTTAGGACAGGTAGAGGAAAAAGGACACCACACTAGGAGAAGACTCTATGGTGGGGGAACTGGACTTCCGGTCGGCTCCAGAATTGAACAGGGGGTTTCCGATTAGGACCTTTGTGGCTCTTTGAGGGTTTAAGGCTGCTGACCCCTGGCTTAGAAGGTCACAAGTCACATAGACCTGATTTACAGGAAACCTGATGGCACTATAGAAGCTTCAAGTAATGTTTTGATATGTTTCCTATTTACAAGATACTTTAAAAAAAAAAAGCAGGATATATTTACAGTATATAATGGCATTCCTGATATGTGCTGGAACTCATGATCAGACCTCATTGATTACAACCATATGGACTCTGCTAGAAAGCTGAAATATCCTTGGAAATCTGATAGGTGCCTTTTCCAAGAGAACATTCATTAATGGGACACATTGGTTCCTTTGTCCTGTTTGGACAACTGTTCAATGGGTTCTTTCTCTGCAAGCTATTTTCAGCAAAAGGTAATTTTCCAAAGGTACACAAAGAGCAGAGACTTCTTTGAGAAGCACTTTCGATAGCACCGATGCTGAAATCAGCTTTTGCCATCACATCCTCAGCAGGTGTTAAGCTGTTTCCCAGCACTAATTTAGTTTGACAGATTGCCATCAGCCATCATCTGCAACTAATCAATTTGTCCCCGGTAGATAAGGACAGCCATGGTCTTGTGCAGATTAAGCTGGGTGCGTTAATGACCTGTCATGCACAGTGACTTGTCCAGGAGCAAGAGAGGTACGCACAGTGATGAAAATGAGATCAAGAGAAGATGGTTTGTTATGGCAAATTGAATGTTAAAAACAAGCAGAGAGAAGCTTATTACTTATTGGGGTAAGACTAGGCTAACAGAACAAGCCTTGAACATTGATATCGTTTTAATGGCAGAATTGTCCTTATTTTATATCAGCATACAGTATATAAGGCACAGTTCAGAAAATATTTCTTTTAACATTCAGTATTTTAAGAAATGCTCCTAGTTCTTGTAATACTAAGTATACATGTACACACACACACACACACACACACACACACACACACACACACTTATATATGTGTGGGTATGTGTAGAAAGACAGAGACAGACAGACAGACAGAAAGTACGAAAGAAAGAAAGAGAAGATGGAAGGAAAAAAGGAAGGAAGGAAGGAAGGAAGGAAGGAAGGAAGGAAGGAAGGAAGGAAGGAAGGAAAGAGAGAGAGAAAAAGAAAGAGAGAGAGAAAGGAAGGAAGGAAGGAAGGAAGGAAAGGAGGGAGGAAGGAAGGAAGAGAGGAAGGAAGGAAGAGAGGAAGGAAGGAAAAAGGAAGGAAGGAAAGGAGGGAGGGAGGAAGGGAGGAAGAGAGGAAGGAAGGAAGAGAGGAAGGAAGGAAAAAGGAAGGAAGGAAGGAAGGAGGGAAAGGAGGGAGGAAAGAAGGAAGAGGAAGGAAGGAAGAGATGAAGGAAGGAAAAAGGAAGGAAGGAAGGAAGGAAGGAAGGAAAGAAAGAAAGAAAGAAAGAAAGAAAGAATGAATTGTGAAATATTGATTTCATTTATTATTTCTACACTCTCTATATAAAATATTTCATGGGGTTTTCACCTTATCAAAATGTTGCATTTTACCTTACATAAATGGGGGTTTTTTATTTTAAAAAATCAAATGCACACTGAACAGTTTCATGATATTTTCCGTAAACTCAGATTGTATAACTTGACCTTATGTAAACATGAAAGTCCAAAAGAAATATATTGCTTTTTAAACCTGAGAGGCTTGATGTACATTATTTATAAAGTCTGAGCAGGCAGAAATGTATTTATTTGGCATCCCAAATATCACAGACACCGTTCTAAGCATTAAAAAACAAAAACAAAAACAAAAAAACAGATGAAGTCATCAAGGAGGCTAGGTTGACTTGAGGAAAAAAAAAAAGAAAGAAAGAAAAAAGAAAAAGAAAAAAGAATTTGAAATACAGATGTTTTGCAAGCCAACCAACAACTCACCCTTTTATTCAACTGATTTTAACCAGAACCAATTATCTTCTGCTACTAATGTTTTTTGTTTTTTTATTTTGAACAAGTTTTATTAACTTTTTCTTTTACATACATATTTTATGAATAGAGTATTGACCAGGTCAAATCTTATTCAATTGATAACATAATTATATATTAATGTTTATAATCTATTCCAATCTTCTTTTTTGTTTTTTCCAAATACAATTTACATATTTCAATTTCTGCTATAATATTTTTTTCCCTCCTTTTTTATCTTATCTTATCTCCTCTTAATACATAATGTATAGACAATATCACCATCTCCCCTTCGAATCCTAATTTCTTCATATTACTTCAATTAATTATCTTATTTCTCCATTTATAAATTATATTTCTCAAAATCCCCATCACTTTTTTAGCTATAAACAATGTACTTCATCTTATTCAATTTTTACATTGAAACCCTTTTACTTCATTGATCTTCCACATTTTATCTTAATCTCTTCTTACATAATAAGCAATATCACTATGCACCCTTAATTCCTAATTCCTTATTGTAGCATCAATTTATTATTTTATTTCATTATTTACAACATATTATTTCAAAGTCCCCATCACACTTTTTTTACACTTCAATTTTATCTCATGATTTCAGTTATATTCATAACTGAACCAAATTACAATTTCCTATTTCATCTGCTGTTCATTGTACAATACACAATATATATCATCATATTTACTTTTTACATTCACAATTACTAATGTTAATACAGTTCCCTTAAATCTACTAATATATACCTTATTTCCCTTCCTCCTTTTCACTATTCTTCCCCTTTCAAACATTTTCTCTTGGTCTGTCCAAAATTCCTCTTCTTAATAATTTTTTCCCTTCATCCCAGTCTCTTGTCTTCTTCTTCTTCTTCTTCCTCTTTTTATATTTATATCTTTTCTCCTGAATCCTTTCTCTAACTTTTGAGTCTATTACTTGCATAACTAGCCCCAAGCTTTTACCTAATCTTTTCCCATTTCCTTCTCTTCCCTTTGACTGATTCTTTTTGGGAAAATATTCCCCCCCGCCATCCTTTTTTTTTTTTTTTACCACTGTAAATCCCAGTGTAATCATCTAACTTTTTTCCTTCAATTCTTTTTCCTTCAATATTATTTTCTTGCTTCTCATTTATATTCTCTTTTTCCTGTTTAGTGTATTCTGGCAAAGTTTCTAACTTTTTATTGCCTTTTATTGATTCACAGACGTTTTTAAGCATCTCAATCAATTCCTCACACATCCAAAATGCCATATTGTCAATTTAAAAATTATTAATATTTTAACTTATGTTTAATTAAGATTTAAGTCCATATAGATTTTTAAAAATTTCCAGATATCAAATACAAATGTTTGTCAAATCCACTCTAATTTAAAGCTTTATTGTTTTCCACCTCCTTTAGAAGTTGAGATCATACAGTTTAAGTAGAAACAAATACTCCTTAAAATTTCTCACAACTCTTTTTTATTATTTTAAAAAGTTTTTTTATTATTAATAATACAAAATAATAATAATAAAAAAAACATTGAACATAGATATGACATCACTGGTTCCAAACCTTTTCTGTCACTTTACAATAAAGTGCTCATACAATAGTGCTCATATAAACATATAGTTCTTAAGCTTTGTTCACTATTTAAGCATAATATATGATATTAATACTTTCCCCCTTATTTCTGTATATTTATTTATCTCTTAAACATACATTTATCTATAATACAACTCTTATAGTGATCAAGGTCACTGTTATTTCCCAGGCCAGTCATTGTAGTGCTTTCTTTCCACCAGCAGATGTCTCTCTCCAATCCACAATTCTCAGACCAACAAAGTATCCAACTTGCAAAATTATTTTAAATCCACATAGAAAATACTTCCTCTCAAATTTCTTTTCTTTTTATTGTTTTTAATTTCTCCAAATTCAGTTTTAAATCCAATCGTAAAATTTCCTTTCCTGGGCTTTAATATTTTAACCTCCTCTTTGTTCTTCCTTCAAATTTCCAAACTGTCAAAATTATTTCAAATCCTCATTAAAAAGTACTTTCCCTCGGGTTTCTTTTTCTTGTATTAGTTTTAATTTCTCCAAATCCAATTTTAAATCCAACTATAAGGTTTTCTTCTCTGGGCTTTAGTACTTGCACTTCCTCTTTGTTCTTCTCCCTCCATTAAAATTCCCAAGTGCCAATTAGCTGCTTGTTTCCTCACCGGGATATTTTAAAGTTTGTTTGTTTTTTTAAAATCCTTTTTTATCTGTGAGTTGGCCAATCACTCACCCAGTACCAATATTCCATTCAAACACCGCTCCTGCACAAAGTCTTTTTCCGGTTGCCGCAGCTTCAAAGCGGTCATTTTCAATGGTCACCAGCCCTGCTGCCAGATCAAAGAGATGCCTCCGACCTTTCGAGGAACTTACCTGTTTCTCTTGGTCATCCAAGGCACCTCTCCTTCTTCACTGTCCCTACAGGATGGTTCCAGTCCGAAGACCACCCCCCGACAGTGGTTTGTCTAGCTGGATTCTCATGAGGATCATCGGAGCCCTCTATTTTCCAGCCAGTCTCACCGCGATGCTTCCGGTTGATTCAATGTTGATTCAATTCTCCAAAAGGTATTTCTGTCTGTTTATGATTACTGAATATATGTAAGCATAATATATATTTATCAATTTATTAAATTTATATGCCGGCCATCTCACTCTGCAAAGCAGTTCTCAGCGGCTCAACAATGATGAGTGGTAGAGAACATGTTCGCTTGCCAGCTATCCTCTAGAGACCCTCTAGAGATCGTAACCTGCTTAGAAGAACATGATATTGGTTGAGTTTTTGACTCTGTATTTCTCAAAATGTCAAAACTGACCACTCCTATTCTTACAGTTTTCAGAAAATGTAACATATAGCACTAATGCATGTAATCTGCACCATATCTGATATCTCATATGTGTGTATGTGTGTGTGTATCTCAAAGAACACAAATTAACATGCAAAATAGTAGTACGCTTGGAAAAAGTAAGAGAGAGAGAGAAAAGAAGGATAATAAATAAAAAAAAACAAGTGGTCTCCTCTGGGAGGTGTGGAGTTGAAGAATGCATCTCCAGAAGATGAATTTTGGGTAAAAGAGCTGAAATGTATGAGTGCACCAATCTGTGGTTGAAGCAGAAGTCTGTTCATACATATGGGTGGAAAAAGAATGAATTGGGAACCACAATTGATCTGATTGTGTCTGAAGGAAGATGACAAACATTAGGGAAGGATACAAGCAGGGGTGGTATTTACTTACCTTCCCTACCAGTTCGCAAATGTGAGTGCATGCGTGTGTGTGTGTCAGTGGTGGGTTTCAAAATTTTTTACTACTGGTTCTGTGGGTGTGGCTTGGTGGGCATGGCATGGCTTTGTGGGCATGGCTTGGTGGGTGTGGCAGGGGAAGGATATTGCAAAAACTCCATTTCCTCCTGATCAACTGGGACTCAGGAGGCAGAGAATAGATGGGGGCGGGGCCAGTAAGAATTATTTCTGCTACTGGTTCTCCAGAACTGGTCAGAACCTGCTGAAACCCATCTCTGGTGTGTGCACTACACTCGCATGTGCCACCTTTGCACATGCACATGCCCTTTTGCAAATGTACACAGCCTCAAAAACGTGCCTAAAAAACACATCATAGGACCGGCGCGGGTGGATGGAGCCACCCACAATTTCCACTACCAGTTCGGGCGATCTGGACAGAACTGGCTGAATACCACCTCTGGATACAAGGGTGACTGACAGTTCTGAACATGGGATAAGAATGTGAAGAATGGCTTTGGAGAATAAACAGACATGGGAGAAAAAAGAAAAGAGAATCGAGAAATGACAGCTAGAGCTGTGTAAATAGGCCTTACTATGAGGGAGCCTGGATAGCTCAGCAGACTAATGCATTGTAATTTAACTCCAGCTGTCTGCAATTACTGTAGGTTCAAATTTCCAGGCTTAAGGTTGACTCAGCCTTCCATCCTTTCTAAGGTAGGTAAATTGAGGACCCAGTTTGTGGGGGCAATAAGCTGACTTTGTATAAAATATACAAAAATATGAAGGCTGTTGCTTAATGCATTGTGAGCCGCTCTGAGTCTCCCGAGAAGGGCGGCATATAAATCATATATCTATATCTATATCTATATCTATATCTATATCTATATCTATATCTATATCTATATCTATATCTATATCTATATCTATATCTATATCTATATCTATATCTATCTATCTATCTATCTATCTATCTATCTATCTATCTATCTATCTATCTATATCAGCTTGACGTTTTGCTTTCTGGAATGGCAAAAAATATTCATCATATGTCCAACAGAAACAAAATAGCTTTTCTCTTCAGATAAAGAAAATGTCATACAAACTTGCCAATAGGTCTGGGAGAAGATAGATCAATGGTTTATCAATGATCTCCATCTTTAGCAGCATACATAACACAATGCACTAAAAATGAAAGAAATATCCAGAGAGTGAGCATATTGGATTTGAGTATTGATCACCAAGAGATGTCAGCAAATAATTAGATTTATTAGTTGACATCTAGTAGTATTCTGTATTTTTCAGTCCAGATCTGGTGGTCTTACCATATGGATCAGGCTTAAATAAACTCCTCCTCCTCCTCCTCCTCCTCCTCCTCCTCCTCCTCCTCCTCCTCCTCCTCCTCCTCCTCCTCCTCCCCCCCCACCTTTTTCTTATAACCTCTGCAATTTTTATAACCTAAATTTAGCGAGAAAGTTTCTATTTGCCGAGATGATCTCCAGATTCCATAAGAAATGATGTAAGAAAATAACTTACAGAGACACTCGCATTGCATGAGACACACATATATGCCACTACTAATCAGAATAAATTGGCAACAGATAGAAACTCTTGAAAAGCTTTTTGTCACGTTCAGAGACACAACAGTACCAAATTATTCAGCCTAAGGCACAGAGAAAAAAAAGCATTGTAGAGAACTGTGCCATTTCTGTTACAATCCCTTGACTATTCTCAAGGACTATTGCATTTTTTTGATTTTAATTTCTTTGTGTGTTGCCTTTTGTGATGAGGCGATGTCTATATTTAGAAATTTTCCTCATAAGTTTTCATTTTTAAGATCTGAGAAACATTCTGGACAAATTGCTCTTATTGAGGTGCTTTCAATTAATATTGAAACTAAAAGTCAAAGCCAAATGACACGATTTGTGTGAGAAACTAAATTTGCCTAGCTCATTAGGCTAAAGTCAGGAATTCATTTGTCTAAGGTCAAAAGTTCAATTTCTGGAAAGATAGACCCCAGATATTAAAAGATAATTCAGTCATTATGATCGGTGATAAGGAAGAGGAATGCATATCATTTTAACAAATCATTTTAAATCAGTGAATAGGTTCAAGTACATTTTTTTAAAAAAAATAACACGATTCCACCATTGTTATTATCTTGTTTAAAAAAGAAAGAATCCTTCTATGAGAAACCCATGGGGCTGTAGGTAGGACATCCAATTCTCTTATGAGAATATTATGCCTCATTTAAAGACGAAGCAAAAATCTTTATTCTTTTCCCATGAAACTGTATGGATATCCATTTTTACAAATTCTTCATAGATTTTAGTGAGGAAAAAAAATTGTTAAGATTGAGAATGGATTTAATGCATTTATGTAGATGTTTAAAGGAAGCTAAAAACAATATCTACAGTATACTCAATATCTACAGTAATATCTAATATCTACAGTATACTCAAGCAGTAAAATTAAAGGATGAATGAATGATTGAAACTGCAGTGAAAGATGTACTGAGATAACTGGGATAGTGGAGGCCCAAAATCCAGAGAGAGCATTAACCAAGGCAATCCATAGGAGAAGGCCCCTTTCTAGATATTCAATAATTGAGCTTTGTGTAGGTCTTTAAATTAAGGATATTGGCATTAATATCCTTAGGTGGAATGCTGCTGGTTTAACAACCGGTTCAGTGAGTGAGGCTAAGGTGCTTGAGTGCAGTGCTGAAAATGGAGCATTTAGAAGCTCAGCTGCTTACCTTCCCAGTCAACAACGGTAAGTAGAACAGTGAGGTGGGGGAAATCAGCTGTGCCATGTGATTGAGATGAGATACAAAGCAGGAAATAAAGGACAGATAGAGTGGGGGTGGTGGGCAGGGCCAACTGATCGTCATAGCTACCAGTCCGCCCAAATTGGTCAGAACCGGCTGAATATCACCTCTGATTGGCATTCCCCAGTTTAAAATAATCCAAATTTTTCTTTCAATGTCTCAAATGCTTTAAATTACCTAATTTACTAATCCTCTTGTTAGCCTAAAATAGAAGGAGAAGGAGAAGAAAGAGAGAGAGGGAGGGAAAAAATACCAGTAATTTTCAAAATTATGCCAAAATTGAAGATTAGGTGAACAAGGGTCACAATTCAGCATGCGTTCAAACACCTTCCAAATGATTCTTGCAACTTTTAAAACTTGAAATACACTGGTACCTTGAGTAGAATGGTATCAGAGGGTTCATATAGTAACTTCTTGCATGATCCAATGTGGGTTGATCACCGGGGCTACAGATTTTGTCTTCTGAGAGTTCAGACTCATGCTGGAGCCCTTCTTCAGGGAACTTCTCTCTAGCAAAGTATCTACAGAGAAGTCCCTGAAGATGGGCTCCAGAAGGAATCCAAAAGTCAGAAGACGAAACCTCTGGTCCTGGTGACCAATCCAGATTAGATCCTGCAAAATTATCCTGGACATGTATATTCACCTTCATATGTAATAACTTCTTGTTTGTCTCCAATGACCAATCCAAAAATTAGGAAAAGGTAACTGCTGGGAGGCAGAGCCGAAGGTGGGGGCCAGTGGGTGGGCGGGGCTACATTCGGTGTATAAGATGCATCTAAATTTTCACCCCCTTTGAAGAGGGAAAAAGGTGCGTCTTATATTCCAAAAAATACGATAAGTCAGTAGACAATCTCCCCCAAAAATAAGACCTGGTGCTTTTTTAGTGGATATATATATATATATATATATATATATATATATATATATATATATATATATATATATATATATATATATATATATATATATATATATATATATATATATATATGTAGGTCTTTGGTTATTCGGGTCTTTTCCCGCGTAGAATTGGAAGTATCTTGGCGACGTTTCGACGAAGTCTCATTCGTCATCTTCAGGCTGGTGTTCTCGGCTTCGTTCTTCCAGAAGCAATGTGAGATTGCGGCTGACCCTTCCTTTTAACTACTAGTGGGGGTGTGAGCTGATCGGGTGGGAGCTTGTCTGTGTTCTGATTGGGTGGAGGTGTGTTCTGATTGTTTGGGGGCTTGGCTGTGCTCTGATTGGATGGGGGGTTGGTTGTGCTCTGATTGGCTGGGGGTGTGTTCTGTTTGGGTGGGGGCTTGGTTGTGCTTGGCTTAGTCTGAGTTGCAGGGGGATTTGAGCTGGTGAGCTGCATTGTTGTTGTTTGGCTTCGGGTTTGTGGTCTTGAGGGCTTTTCATGGAGGGTGTTGGTCTGATTCATGTATGGATTGGAGGGGTTAAAAGTGGCTAATGATGCAGCTGCGGTCTGGCTTCTGGTCCTTGGTCGTGCCTCATTATCAGTGTGGGTTTTAGTCTGCTTTCTGCGTGGATGTGTGGTGGTGACCTCCTGTGTGGCTCTTGTGAGTGTGGGTCTGGTGTCATTCATCGTGTTGGGGACTCGTTTGTCAATAAGGGCGGGTTTCCAAATGGCTGGCAGGCGGGAGGTATCATCTCGTTTGTTCATGCTGTGTGGGCGTTTTTCTATCTCGATGGCTTCTCTGATTATTCTGTCATTAAAGTGTTCAATTTTGGCGATAGTTCTGGTCTTTTTAAAGTCAATTTCATGTCCTGTGGCTTTGAAGTGTTGGACCAGGGAAGAAGTTGGTTCCTCTTTTTTGACTGAGTTTTTGTGTTCTTCAATGCGTGCACTTATTCTTCTGTTTGTTTGTCCGATGTATGTGGTGGGGCAGGCGGTGCATGGGATTTCATATACTCCTTGATTTTCTAACTCAATTTTGTCTTTGAAAAGTTAGAAAATTTATATTTGTATGTTTTTGACTTAATACAAAAAACATATATATATATATATATATATATATATATATATATATATATATATATATATATATGACAGGGTCTTATTTTCAGGGAAACATGGGTAGATAATATTTTGCAGCAAACATTCCACATTCATTTCCTTAAGATGCTTTTTACAGTAACTCTGAGTCATTTACCCATTACAGACAAATCTGCATAGTCGATGCGCCTATTCTTACAAATCAAAAAACTCGGATGTGAACCATGCAGCTGATCTTCCACTGTTGATTTGCATTTGTTTGAGTTGGGATGTTAAGAAAAGGAGGGCAACAATTACTTACACTTACCTTTGAATTGTTATTATTTTTGTAACCTGGATAACACAAGGAAGATTAAGCAAACTCCTTTCCAGCTGAGATGTCTACTCAGGAGCATCAGGGACAACGAGTTCACAAATTGAGTTTGCCTGCTATTCGATGGGTTATACAGAAAAAGCATCCCAGAAAAAAAAAGTGAATTTAATTAGCAGCCTTTGCTCTTGAAATAAACAGGAAGGCAAATGGAATGATGGATATGAGAATTTTTTGCTTCAGACACTGCATTTGGAATTGAATTAAAATAGTTGTGTTTTGCATAATTTGACTTGCATCAGGACTCTGCATCACACCAATGTGATAATTAAATTTCAGGTGCTATCTAGTGCAGAAGGTATTTGTTTAAAAAAAACATAGTAAGAATGATTCAAGCGGAGCTGTTACGCTTTCTAGGTAAAATTGACAATTCCTTCTGATATGAAGATACTAATAAAGGTGTGCTCCCAACTGGTTTACAAACTCCATTAAATGCAGATGCTATTAATTTTGAAACCCCAATTCAATAATTTTAGGGTTCCTTTACCAGTCTCAGCAGGTAGCAGTTTCTAATCTCTCTGGTCTGGTTTCAAAAAGTAAGCAAGAAAATGGTTCAATCATCATCATCATTTAATGACCCCATAATCCCTTGCAGGGTGGAGTCTGGTTAACTGAATGGAAATGGTTCAATCATCATCATTTAACAACCCCATAATCCATTGCAAGGTGGAGTCTGGGCAACTAGCAGAGTGTTTTAATGGCTGGATGCCCTTCCTGTCACCAATGCAAAATTTTGTTCAGCAGATATATTCTCAGTGTAACCAGAGAGAGAAAAATATCTGCCTCTACCTAGGATTGAACTCACAGCCTCCTGATTGTGAAGCGAGAGCTGGTAGTAAAGGTAAGTAGAACCCACCCATGCTCTAGGCTGCTGCACCACTCCTAAGAAAATGGTTCAATAAGAACACTTAATTACCAACTTCAATGTATTTCCATCATGTGTCAATACATTACATGACACACCTTTATCAAATGTGAGTTTCCTTGTTTTCCCATGAGACAAATTTGTAGATTTGGGAGAACTCTACCTCTAAATTCCAAGAGAAAAGGGAAGAAAACATTTTCGTGAATGCAAGTACCAAGCCCTGTACCAATAGAAGATAATATTTGTATCTCAGAGTTGAACTGTGGAGTCCTTGGTTTTCTCTAAGCTTGTTTTTTTGTCGTTGTTTTGTTCTTTTGCAGGGATTTCATTACCCAACTTGATAACATCAATGATGAACTGATCATGTTATGTAGTTGGGTAATGAAATGTTAGGAAGAAAACAACCAAGTTCACAGCCAAGGATCGCACACTAAACCCTTGCAAAACATCCTGTTGAACAGAACTGCATAAAGGCTCCCCTTGAAGAGCACCCGGAGGCTCCAGCTGGTCCAGAATGCAGCTGCGCGGGTGATTATGAGGGCGACTCAATGCTCCCATGTAATGCCGTTCCTGTGCGAGCTGCACTGGCTCCCAGTGGTCTTCCGGGTGCGATTCAAGGTGTTGGTTGCCACCTTTAAAGCGCTCCATGGCAAAGGACCTGGATATTTACGAGACCGCCTTCTACCTCCAATAGCCTCCCACCGACCAGTACGCTCCCACAGAGAGGGTCTCCTCAGGGTGCCGTCAGTTAGACAGTGTTGACTGGTGACCCCAGGGGGAGAGCCTTCTCTGTGGGGGCACCTGCTCTCTGGAACGAGCTGCCCCTGGAAATTCATCGGACTTCCAACCTCCATACCTTTCGCCGCACCCTTAAAATGCTATTATTTCATCAAGCAGGGCTGGCCTAAAATTTTATTAATGGGTTATTTTATTTTAGATGATTGGCCAAACTATTTAATGATTTTAAATTGTTTTTAATTTTTATATTGTTGGTTTTTATTTTGGCTGTACACCGCCCTGAGTCCTTCTGGAGAAGGACGGTATAAAAATAAGAAAGAAAGAAAGAAAGAAAGAAAGAAAGAAAGAAAGAAAGAAAGAAAGAAAGAAAGAAAGAAAGAAAGAAAGAAAGAAAGAAAGAAAGAAAGAAAGAAGTCTTGCATTGATGAGGTACAACTAGGATGCTCAGTTCACTGCTTCTTAAGCAATTCTATGAATTAGAAGAGGGTTATCTTTTGAAGATAACCCTCTTCTAATTCAAATCTACTGGTTCTAGATTTAACAATTTTACCATAGACTGAAAAGCTAAATCACGCAACGTATACTTTAGAAATCAGTGCAGTTCTAAACACTTTCATTTGTCTAATACTATGAAAATATACTAGTAATGGAACAATTAAAGTGGACTTAATGCTGATGAAAAGGGATAAGCACATATTGATCTATAGAGCCCTATTTTTTTAATAGAAAAATTAAGTTTCCGGTGGAGCTTATTTATCTCAACCTATCTCAATAATCATTTATGGCTCTTTCAAGGCCATTTCCATCACCTGCTTGGTCCTGCCCATCCACTTTATTGACTGTCTTCTCCATCTACTTTTCACAACCTCATTCTTCTACTTTGCCATCACCTCACATCACATGCCCAGTTTCTGCTGGCTGAACATCATATTGAAAGATTAACCAGCCTTTATTTGGTCCAAGGTAAATTATTTGGATTATTCTGACCTGGCTCGCAAACATGACAAGCCCTTTGAAGTTAACAAAACATTTCCTTTATTAGGAACACCAGCAACCGCTCTCTCACAGCAGGCTATGAAATCTCTAAGTCCTATGGAAAGTGACACTTGCTCCCTTTCGCCCTGAACTGACCCAACACACCAGGAGTCTCTCTCTCTCTCTCTCCCTCTCTCCCCCCACACTTGCAAAGGAAGTCTTGAAGCTCCACTCACTTTCTTCTTGTGGCAGACACACACACACACACACACACACACACACACACACACACACTCAGAAGGTGCTACAGATTCCAAGAAGAATTCTCATAATTTCCACACAGGATTCAGAAGTGCAGGCTATCAGAGGCTGACCAGCAGGGAGATGAATAGTTGTCTGCCACACCTATTCATCCCCCCCCTGCCTTTTATCCCCAGAGCTAGGGTGGGGCTTCACTAGCAGCAGTGACTTTTCCGTCCCAAGGTCCAGCCCATAGATTTCCACTGTTCTCCTCTTCTCTTCCTTCTGCACATTTGAGTGTCAGGACCTAGCTGTTCCTCCTCTTCCTCATTAGTCACCTCCAGATATGGGAGCAGTTGACTCTCCATCTGAGGGCTGATGGATGGCCCAGGCTCTGCCTCTATCTCTGATAGCTCCATTACCTCTTCCCCCTCAGAGCTCTCAGATTGCCTTGATGCTGGTCTTGACTCCCATGCTGCCTCCTCATCTGATTTGGTTGCTGAAGGGCTGGCAGCCAACAGGCCACACCATGGATCTTCTTACAGCTAAATGATCTGATGGTACATTTTGAATAATAGGTGACATTTAGATTAGGAAGACCCAGCCATCAGAGTGCAAACCTTGGCCAATTCTTTGTACTGAAAGCTGAGATGCTGTTGTAACCTAGGCTTCCTGAGTCATTAAAACACATCAGTAGTCCCAAAAACCTCTTTTATTGCAACAGCTATGAATTACATTCATTCACAGCTGAGTCCCAAGTAGTTTCAAAAAGTCCTTCAGGATAATCTCCCTTGACACTCCCAAAGACCTATTTGGCAAAGACACACAGATTCCAGAATCTAACAGAGATGCCGACTAGGAACAGAATTAATAACATTGCTTTTCTGCAAAGGTCCCACATGCCTTTGCTCCTCTTTTAAGCCTTATGGGAGGGGCCAATCATCTCTAGACCTTACTCCTGAGTCGTCCCTTTAGTTTTAACTGCCTTCTGGCAGCTCTGCACATGCATGCACTAGGAACAGGCGCCTCTTGTTCCTCTGCCTCTCTGCTGTCTGACTCTGGAGGTTCTGGAATCCGCACATCAATCCCATCTCTGCCTCCAAAGCAGAGCCCTCATCTGGGCCTTCCCCAGACTCCAAGACTGGCCCAGGTTCCCCCATGTCCAATTCCACTGCCAGCTCCGCAGGCTGCTGTCGGACCACAACAGATGCTGCTTATCACACGTCAGACCCTTTGTTTAGTTTTGCCCCTTTTCTGATCAACAGCAACAGCTCTCCAGGGATTCAGGCATAACACCTGTGATCTAAAGCTATTTTAATGGGGATATCAGTGGCAGAATGAAGGGTCATATCAGTGCATCTTTGTGAAAGAAAACAAAACAAGAGAGGGATAATGAAGGGATAATGAAATGGCCTGCAAATCGGTAAGAGCAGATAAAAGGTAAAAGGAACATGATTCTTTTGTACACAGTTAGGGTAAACATGAAAATTAAAAACAGATTGGGAGGCTGTGCCCCCTCTGCACCGGCTTTGCATGCTAATTTGTTAAGAAAAGAACAGCAGGTTATTTATGCTTTAACACTACCTTTATATATATATATATTTCCAGTGAAACTGGTCTATCAGGGTAATATGGGATGGAGAATACAGCTTCTGCTTTCACCTTTCAGCCACAATCCAGGAGCCTTCGCAGGCAGTCGCTTTTGCAACAAACTGTTTTTTTGTGTCGAATTTATATTTTACTGGCAAAGAAATTAATCGAGAATAGTATAGATCTATTTCAAGCTACTTAGCTCATCAGCTAGCCATACTCTTTCTTTTTAATACATCTACCTCAGGGATCGGCAACCTTAAGTACGCAAAGAGCCATTTGGGCCTGTTACCCACCAAAAAGAAAACTCCGGGAGCCACAAAACCCTTTTGACATCTAAAATGAAGATAACACTGCATATATCGGATTTTTTTTTTTTACCTTTATGCTATGTATAAAAAACTGATAGCGTGTTGCATTTATGAAATCAATGAATTGCTAAGGAGAAAACAAATTTTTATTTCTCCATGCGACAAAAACATTTTGAACTCCGGAAAAAAAAAAAAAAAGATGGGTCGAAAAGCTCAATAAATCACGTGCCGGGCGGGTGTCTCACATTGATGGTTGTGACTCATATTTTGAGCGACAGGGAGCCACAGTAGAGGTGTGAAAGTGCCACAAGTGGCTCCAGAGCCACAGGTTGCAGACCCCTGATCTACCTAATATGCAAGTAGCCCGAGTTCGAATCCCAGAAAGCTGACAAGAGCTAAGTAGCTTGAAATAGATTTATACTAGTCTCCTTTTATTTCTTTGTTGGTAAAACATAAATTCAATGCTACATTTGTATATGTAACCATATGTATCTTTTTCCAGAGTTGGCCACAGACTTAAAAGCTCGGTACGGACATTTGTTTCCCTTCATTTGCCACCTAAGATAGGAGCTTTATGTTGGGACTGACTCCATGACACAAATGGTTAGAATAGCTTCTGGCTGAGATATTACGTTGTTTGCATTTGAACAGAGGTTTCTTCCATATTGTCAGTAGCTTTGCTCCCTGAACCCTTGGCAATGTTTTCATGCTGCAGCCTGTCAAGCCAATATTCTTTCCAACTGACCAATGTGGAATTTCTATCTAAAACAAACAAATGAAATTCAATGTAGAGAAAAGTAAAGCCTTATACTTAGGCAAGAAAAACCAAAAGTACACATATAGACTGTGTAAAATCAGGCTTTATAGCAGTAACTGTGAGAGGGATCTTGGAGTCTTATTGGGCAATCAGTTAAATGTGAGCCAGCAGTGTGTGGAGGCAGCCTAAAAAGCCAATGCAATCCTAAATTCTATTAACAGAGGGATACAATCAAGATCAGGTGAGGTACTGATACCACTCTATAAAGCCTTAGTAAGACCAGACCTAGAATACTGCATCCAGTTTTGGTCACCACACTATAAAAAAAGAAGTTGAAACTTTAGAAAGTGTGCAAAGAGGAGCAACCAAGATGATTAGGGGCAGTGGTGGAATTCAAATCTTTTACTACTGGTTCTGTGGGCATGGCTTGGTGGGCATGGTGTGGCTTGGTGGGCATGGAAGGGGAAGGATACTGCAAAATCCCCATTCCCTCTCCACTCCTGGGGGAAGGATATTGCAAAATCTCCATTCCCACCCGACTCTGGTGCCAGCAAGAGGTGGTATTTGCTGGTTCTTTGAATGACTCAAAATTTCCGCTACTGGTTCTCCAGAACCTGTCAGAACCTGCTGAATAGCACACCTGATTAGGGGGCTGGAGATTAAAACATACGATGAATGGTTACAGGAACTGGGCATGGCTAGTCTAGTGAAGAGAAGGACCAAGGGAGACATGATAGCAGTCTTCCAATATTTGAGGGGCTGCCACAGAGAAGAGGGGCTCAAGCTATTTTCCAAAGTACCTGAAGACCAGAAAAGGAATAATGGATGGAAACTGATCAAGGAGAGATTCAACCTAGAAATAAGGAGAAATTTTCTGACAGTGAGAACAATCAACCAATGGAAAAGCTTGCCTTCAGAAGTTGTGGGAGCTTCATCACTGGAGGCTTTTAAGAAGAGACTGGACTGCCATCTGTCAGAAATTGTATAGGATCTCCTGCTTGGGTGAAAGGTTGGACTAGAAGACCTCCAAGGTCCCTTCCAACTCTATTCATCTGTTAAAAACTAGTGCCTACCTGGCTTTGCTTTTTTTTCCCCCCAAAAAATCCCCCTTCTGTTTTGAATTTAATGTCATTGTGCAGGGGGCTAGCAAAGTTGTTCCACAGCTAACTGGAAGCAACATGTGATGAAAGCTTCTGGTATCAAATAAATGATTAGCATCTTCTTCATGAAATACAGTCAGAAAGAAGATCAAAGTCCTTGCCTTAATGTACTTACTGATAAAAGAGCTTACATTCAGCTTTCAAGATTTTCTAACTAACCTAGTTCTCATTACAATAACCTTTTTAATAAGAACAGAACAGAATAATAGACTTGGAAGGGACCTTGGAGGTCTTCTAGTCCAACCCCCTGCTTAGGCAGGAGACCCTATACCATTTCAGACAAATGATTATCCAATCTCTTCTTAAAAACTTCCAGAGTTGGAGCATTCACAACTTCTGGAGGCAAGCTGTTCCACTGATTAATTGTTCTAACTGCCAGGAAATTTCTTCTTAGTTTTAGGTTAGTTCTCTTCTTGTTTAGTTTCCATTCATTGATTCTTGTCTTGCCTTCAGATGCTTTGGAGAATTGCTTGACACATCTTTAAATATTGGAACACTACTATCATGTCATTCCTAGTCCTTCTTTTCATTAAACTAGACATACCCAGTTCCAGCAATCGTTCTTTGTATGTTTTAGCCTCCAGTCCCTTAATCATCTTTGTTGCTCTTCTCTGCACTCTTTCTAGAGTCTCCACATCTTTTTTACATTGTGGTGAGCAAAACTGGATCAAATATTCTAAGTGTGGTCTTATCAAGTCACTATAAAGTGGTATTAACAATTGATGTGATCATGACAGTGAAATGTAAGGCATTCATACTGGTGGGGAGGGGGAGGGGATACTGGCGAGATGGCATAATGACTGTATTTCAAAAAGAGTGTATAAACCAGGAAGGGTAATAAGGCCTGAGTCCGTAAGGAGAAGGGCGGTATATAAATCAAATAAATAAATGAATGAATGAATGAATGAATGAATGAATGAATGAATGAATGAATGAATAAATGAATAAATGAATAAATAAGGCAACAATGGGGAACCATGTGTCACCCAGCCATAAGGAAATACAGCAAGACAATCTTCACTTTATTTCCTCTGGAATGGCAGCTTAGATGATAAATTCTACTGTTTATCAATATGTTGTTTCAGATGTCCTAAATATCATGGGGAACTAAATGTTAGATGGGAATAGAATTTATGTGGTAGAGGGATACAGAGATTTACAGCAATATCTAGCAATGTTGGCAATGCAGCCTGTCAATTAATATTGTCCCAAATGTACCTTAAAAAACAACAGAGAGAGAGAAGGGGGGAGGGAGGGAAGGAGGGAGGGAGGGAGACCAAGCCCTAAGGAATTTGAACTATTATTTCTCGTTCTACTAGCATAAGCAATAGCAGTTAGTAACATTAATTACTAGAATTACTTCTACAATTACTACTACTTTCAACGTGCTAGTGTCAGTAAAATTAGTTAATATCAATAGTTTACTGGCACTATTTTCACTACTAATATTAGTACTAATACAGTGTTGAATGCTCCAACACTGGAAGTTTTTAAGAAGATGTTGGATAACAGTTTGTCTGAAGTGGTTAGGGTTTCCTACCGAAGCAGGGGGTTGGACTAGAAGACCTCCAAGATCCCTTCCAACTCTTTCTGTTCTGTTCTGTTCCGTTCCGTTCCGTTCCGTTCCGTTCCATCCCGTCCCGTCCCGTCCCATCCCATCCCATCCCATCCCATCCCATCCCATCCCATCCCATCCCATCCCTTCCCATCCCATTCCTTCACATCCCATTCCATTCCATTCTTTCCTGTTATTCTGTATTCTATTCTATTCTATTCTATTCTATTCTATTCTATTCTATTCTATTCTATTCTATTCTATTCTATTCTATTCTATTCTATTCTATTCTATTCTTAATAATATATACTGAAATGATCTTTCCTAAAGCAGACCATCAATAGGAGCAGACTTAGAAATGGCTCAGAAACTCTTAGCTGAGTGTCGATCAGTTTTTCATCTACAGTTAGAACCATAATAGTATGATTTCCACTAGCAGAGCAAGTTGGAAAAACTGAACAGCTGAATATCTGCTGTTCGCTTTTCTGGTACAACAAAATTGCATTTGTACATAGATCAAGCTAGTAACAGATGGAGAACAATTGGTGTATATAATTATTCAGGCTGGGCTCTTTTTAAGTAGATAGGTTGGATGGTGCTTCTTTGGCTGAAAAGACAAAGAAAGGAAGTAGCACATGGTGGATCAACCTTGACAAAGTTTCTTTCAAAGAGGTTTTCTTGCAAAAATCTGCAAATTAACTCTATAGATTAACGTTTTTCTCCCTGACAAGTTACCACAGAGTGGATGTTGAAGGCCTGACGTTGATCTTGCACGGTGCTGCACACTTGTGCATTAATCAGCCATGTTGATTTCAGTCTGCTACCTGAGGTGTCCATCTGTTGATGCTTCTTCATTTTGCCAAGCTTCGTGAGAGCTCTGGCCCCTCAATGTTTCTTGGTGCCAAAATAGAAAAGCCACCATACGGAAGTTAGAGCACATTATAAAATCCTTCAGGGTGAATGAGTAAATTAAAAAGGAGTTTTACTTGAACTGGTCTCACAAGATCATCTATAACATATTCTATATGATTATAACTCTAGCGATGATTTAAAAACCAAAATGATGTTCCCTTCTAGGGATGATACAAGCATTCCTGGAAGCAAAATATGAAGTTCTAAAGTAGGGAGATGCAGGAGGGAACTGTGATTCATTAAAATGTGGCTGTTGTGACCGAGGCCCAAATACAACTGAATTGGGTACAATTCAGTCCTCACCAAACTTATTTTATTAAAACAGCTGAGAATTAATTCATTCTCAGATCAGTCCAAAACAAAATTCTTAATAACCAGTCCCTCAGCCTTATCACCAACCTGCCAAAGGCTTTTCTTGGCAAAAACCCCACAGAGTTCAGGAGACAAGAAGCACTGGTATCAATGTTGCTTTTCTACAAAGAACCCAATAGCTCGTTGCTGCTCTTTTAAGCCTTATGGAAGTGGCCAATCATCTTCTGGCCTTATTCCCAAGTCATCCTTTTTGCTTTAGCTGCTCCTGACTTCTGGCAGCTCTTTGCATGCATGCACTCGGAACAGGCTTCTCCTGTTCCTCTGCCTCTCTGCTGTCCACCTTTGAAGGCTCTGGAGTCTGTGCATTGCTCCCAGATGGCCCTGGCCCCATCTCTACCTCTGACACAGAGCCCTCATCCGGGTCTTCCCCTGACTCCAGGACTGGCCCATTGATCTCTCCAGCCTCCTCACTGTCCGACTCCGCTGTCAGGTCCACAGGCTGCTGGCAGACCACAACAGTGGCTGAAGTTATTGTGAAGGTAGCTTAATGTAGAAATAACCACCTTATCTCTTTGTTTGTGTGCTAATATCCCTCTTACATTCTACATTAAAGCCCCTTCAAGATGCTGTGAAATATTAGTGCAGTTTTATAATCTAACACATAATTATTTAAAGATGTAAAAGTAATCAGCACAATATAACTACAGAGAGATGTTCAACATCTAAGCAGGAAGAGTGTTTTCAACAAGGAAGGAAATATAGTCTTCATTATTAATAGTAGGAATTTGGGCTTCACAGAGGTTGTGGAAACAAAGGAGCAAGAAGAAATTTCTCCAGAGTAATTTCAGAGAGTCGGTGTCCCAGGAAGAGAAGATTTCCTCCTTGGAACCATCAGAAGACAAGATGAGCTGAAACAAAGATTCTGAGAAAGGTCTCTTGGCTGTTCTTGAAAGCTAGCTAGGGTTGGACCTAGTTAGTGGTCAAATAGAGGACATGGTGGACATCCTAGGGCCATGATGATGAACCTATGGTATTCGTGTCAGAGATGGCATGTAGCGCCCTCTTTGATGGTGTGCGAGCCATCACTCCAGTTCAGCTCTGCTGTGCATGCATGAGCACCTCCCACTGACCAGCTTGTCTTCTAGGCCTCTGGTGCACATGCACAGGGGGAGGGGCACATGTGGGGGAGATGCATGCATGCGCAGTGGGTGAGGCACGTGCAGGGATCCCATGCGTGCATTGCATTTTGGGAGCACTTGATCTGGAAAAGATTAGCCATCACTGTCCTAGGGCTTTTGGCTGGCTTGGGAAGGTGGAAGAAATATCTTGGAATTAAGATGGAAGCAAGGGCAATCCCGTTTTATCACGCTGCTGAGAAAACTGCATAGTTGTGATCATCAGAGGTCAAGTTTAAATATTTTGAAGAGTCACCTCCCTTAATGTACACATCGAAGCTCTTGCTTTGATGGTTTTTAGAGTACTGAAAATTGATGTTTAGATCTATTTCATTCCAGCCTTTCTTTTTTTTTAAAAAAAATCATATCATAGACATAGATCAAGATTCAGTACTTTATTTGGCACTGTTTTCCGTTAGTTCTTTAGTCAGGCTTATTCGGAGAAACAATCATCTGTTGATTTTGTAAAATTTAGAGTAGAAATTGCTGGGCCATTTACTGTTGGGAACATTATGCTTGGCATCCTCAGTTTCCTTCTAAAGCTAGAATGTTATGAGTTTGCTTATGTTTTCCAGGGCATTATGTATGTATGGGAGATGTGCTTAGTGGATGTTAGGTGCCATGGCTGTTATATTTCTTATGAAATGTGACCTCACAGGTTAAACCACAATTACTATACAGAGTGGAATTGCCGCAATGGAATATAGGAGAAGCTTTAAATTTCTCCCTGTCTGCAGGATGCCTAAAGCACAACATTGTATAGTCCTAAAGAGCAGTTGTAAGAGATTCTAAGGATTTCCCCCCACCCCCTGAAGATGCTTGAGGGGAGAGGGGAAGATGAGAGAGAGAGAGAGAGAGAGAGAGAGAGAGAGAGAGAGAGAGAGAGAGAGAGAGAGAGAGAGAGAGAGAGAGAGAGAGAGAGAGAGAGAAGAAGAAGAAGAAGAAGAAGAAGAAGAAGAAGAAGAAGAAGAAGAAGAAGAAGAAGAAGAAGAAGAAGAAGAAGAAGAAGAAGAAGAAGAAGATTGTAGACAGTAAATGAAAAACATTAAGTAGAGATGACTGTGGAGGATGGAAGTTCTCTCTCTCTCTCTCTCTCTCTCTCTCTCTCTCTCTCTCTCCCTCCCTCCCTCCCTCCCTCCCTGACATCCAAAAGCATCTTCACAGGCAATGAGAAGTAAATTGAGATCCACAGCTTCATTCCAGTTTAAGATTGTGCAGCCGCAGATAATTCAAAAGAGAGCCCTGAACATTTGCTCATGTAGAATGATGGGCTGTCTGCGCCATTAGATGGATTTCACTGTCATACTCAAACCTTCACACCTTTCAATAAACTAAATCCATATTGAAATCTGCCTTGCATTCTTACAACAACAAAAGAGTCCCCAGTGTGTGTGTGTGGGGGGGGGGGGGGGGCGGGAGAGTCTCATTTTTTTTTAACTTCGTTTAAGGATGTTTGAGAATTTCTTGGTGAAGTTTCAGAACTTCTTTTATTATTACACATGATGAAGGGAGCTGTTGCTTCTACTTTCTCTGAAACATCCCTCTGTGGGTGGCAGGTACCACATGCTTCCCAGTCTGAAAAACAGCTCGTTAGGAAGAGTTTATGGTGGTTCTTTTGGGTGAGGTGTAATGAATTTAATTTATTTCTCTATTTGCATGCCCAAATTTCCAAAATCTGAGTGTCTAACACTAAAAAAAATTGTGTAATCAGAAAAGAAGAAAAAATGTCCTCCCTTTTCCAGCACCTTAAAACAACAGGACACGAAATTGACTTCAAAGGAACCAAATTAATCTCCAAAATTGAACACTTCAACAAGCAAATAATCATGGAAGCCATCGAAATAGAGAAACACCCCATAACATGAATAAACGCGATGATACCTCCCACCTACTGGACATCTGGAAACTAGCCCTGGTTAACAGAAGAGATCCAGCCACGAAGATTAACATCAGACCCAAGATAACACATGACACCACCACCAATCATCCTCACCAGATTCAAACCCAAACCCATCCCATAGACAAAATACAACAAATACATCCAGAAGCCAGACAATGGAGGCATCACCAGCTGCTGCACCACCCTCCGATCCCCACACAAAGCAAACTGACACATGCCATGAACACATGGCAAGACCACAAACTCGGAGCCAAACCAAAGCACAGGATGTGGCATCACAGCCATCTGCTCAGGACATTACATCAAAAAACTCAGGATATCACAATACTAGAACTCAGGATGTTAACACACAGCCCAATATTCAGGTCGTTAAAACATAAAAGACTAATGGGCACACATCAAGGACCTGACCACACAGGATGTTATGAAACAGCTGACTAATCTGCAAACATCAACTCCATCAACCAATCAAGATGTAACAACACAGGCAACCAACCCGCTCACAGCAACAAAGCCAGCACCCCACACCTCCCCTCCAGTATTTATAGACAGATGCTCTCCTTGCAACAAGCACGAAGCCGAAGACACCAGTCTGAAGATATTGAGTGGGACTTTGTCGAAACGTCGCCAAGACACTTCCAATTTTACGCGGGAGAAAACCCGAATAACCAAAAACCTACATACAAACAACCGTGAAAACCTCAGAAAACACACACACACACACACACACACACACACACACGTACAATGAAATATAGGATATTTGCTTTCTAGTGTAGCTGCCTTTCACCTACCTTTCACCTACCCCTTTTTAAAGAAATCTCAACAGGAAACTCCTGTTATAAAACTGAATGGAAGTGGTTAAATGATATCTTTTACAGCTCTGTACTATTGGAATTGGGTTGCAGTAAACAGTTATGGTACGCTACATATTATTAATTTAAATTGGCATAAAAAAATATCCCTTGAGTTTCTTAAAATCTGGCTCTCTAGATTGTCTCTGAGAAAACTATTGCTCTATTGTTACTCTTTAGCAAAAAAAAAACATTTTCTTGAGTTGATTGTGTTTTTGAGATCTTTCCGACAAGGAAAAAGGTCAGGTGTGTACCATGAAAATGAACATATGATGAACTCGACTGCTGGATCACATTTCTTCCTTTCAGGTTGATCTGAAAAAAAACAAGTTTACCTATACTACGAATAGTCTGGTACTGTCAATCATAGTGATTTTTTTGTTTCTTTTTTTCAAAGACCACTGGGCAAAGAAAAGAAATCTCTTCTAATTTGAAAACTACAGTTAAACATATTGCACCATGCCTCCAGTTCCAATATGGCAAGAAACAGCCCACTAAAGCTGGAGCCTTAACAGACACACCAGATGGTCAATAGTGATATTATGCAATATCCCAAATTGGGTTGGCTTATATGTCACACAGCTCATGTGCTCCCAGTTTCCTTCTTCAAACATTGCTAACTGAGCATCAGACACAGTTAATGACTTAAACAGCACCAGGTAGGTAGGTAATCCTCCACTGCTTGGATATCTACATCATCAGTATCTTCGGGACCACCTTCTGCCACAAACAGCCTCTCACCGACCAGTCCGCTCCCATAGAGAGGGGCTCCTCAGGGTGCCATCGGTCAAATAGTGTCGACTCGCGGCCCACAGGGGGAGAGCCTTCTCTGTGGGGGCACCTACCATCTGGAATGAGCTCCCCCCTGAGATAAGGAGGTTACAGGACCTGTGTACTTTTCGCCGTGCCTTAAAAACGTTTTTATTTGAACAAGCTGGTCTGGCTTAACCTCCTTTTATATTGGGTCTTAAATATTTTTTACAATTGGACTTTTAAACTGTTCGAGCCAAATTATTTAATTTGTTTTAAATGATTTTAAACTTTTATATGATTGTATCTTATTTTGGCTGTTCACCGCCCTGAGTCCCATCTGGGAGTAGGGCGGTATATAAATTTAATAAATAAATTAATAAATTAATAAATAAATCTGGTCCCAGAATCTTCATATATTCATATATTCGTGTGTGTGTGTGTGTGTGTGTGTGTGTGTGTATAGGGATGCAGTGGCTCAGTGGCTTAGATACTGAGCTTCTCGATCAAAAGGTCGGCAGTTCAGTGGTTCGAATCCCTAGTGCCATGTAATGGGGTGAGCTCCTGTTACTTGTCCCAGGTTTTGCCAACCTAGCAGTTTGAAAGCACATAAAAATGCAAGTAGAAAAATAGGGATCACCTTTGGTGGGAAGGTAACAGTGTTCTGTGCACCTTTGGCATTTAGTCATGCCAGCCACATGACCACAGAGATGTCTGCAGACAGCACTGGCTCTTTGGCTTTGTAATGGAAATAAGCACTGTCCCCTAGAGAAAGGAATAACTTGCACATACAGTATGTACGAGAGGAACCTTTACCTGTATGTATGTATGTATGTATGTATATATATTTGTTTACTAAACATAAAAACTCAATATCTGCATGAACAGTGTGTTGTCTGAGTACAGTTAGTTTTGAAAAATAATAATAGTAATAATAACAATGATATTCATAACCAGCGGTGGGTTTCACATATTCTTACCACTAGTTCGCCCCATGCTCACTTCACATATGTGCCTTCCGTGCATGTGCCCTAGGATGTATTTACATCAGGGTGAGTGGGTGGTCCCACCAGCGATCTCCGCTACCAGTTCGTATGAACCGGTATAAACCGGCTGAATACCGCCGCTGTTCATAACATTGATAATCATATAATAATAATAGTATTTGCTTATCCATACTAATAGACCTTCATTGTATAGTTAATCATTCTCTTAAATTTTTGAGTTTCTAACTTCTGTTTCTGTCAACTAACCATTGATATAACCAGTTCCATATTTAAAAATATTCTGTTTCTTCCTTCTCCTTTATTTTGAGTATTAACCTGTCCATCTCTGCGCATTCTAATGTTGATTCCAGAGTCTTCTGAAGTAGTTCTGAAATGTATTGTGTTAAATGTTATCCATTGGGCTTCTTTCCAATATGGAGTTAGTGAAACATGGCCAAAGCTTGACCAGAACTGTGCTTATGAATCTATCTTCAATGTTTCATGCAATCTTTCACCGGCTCTCAATATAGGGTCTCCTCCTTGAGCTGGAGGTTGGACGAGAAGACCTCTAAGGTCCTTGCCAACTCTGTTATTCTGTATTCTGTAATTCACTCTTGATCCCAGTTCAAAGCGTTGTGATTAATAAGACCATTCACAGTCTTGAAGGACCCCAACTTCTAACAGCTTCCAATTGTGTTCTGAAAGCTGCTTCAGAGGTTGTGTTGTCAAGTCATCGCCTTGTACAACTTAAGCACAATTTGTGTCCACTGAGGGGTAGTTCTTTCAGGACTATTTCAAACTCTGCAGCACCGATGGTGAGTACCAACTCTCAACCTATTCCAGTATCATTAAAAAAGAATTCTAGATATTGTGATCAATGAATGCCTTGACTTTTAAATGCATTTAGAAACTTTTGTTCACATTGCTGCTGGTATGGTTTTAGAGTTGCGACTACTTGGTTTCAATGTGTCTTTTATTGGAAATGCATGTACGCGTGTCCATTGATAAACACATGCATGCATTCATCCTTACATGGTTTGGTTTCATTGTAAACCGCCCTGGGGCAAACCTGGTTTTGAAAAGCAGCCTAAACTAATTTAAAAGACATGTATAAAAAAATAGCTGTCATCCATACATCATAAATCCTCTTTTAAGGTAAGCAACAATGAACAAATTGTATGAAATGAGTGAGAAATATGAAACCAAAGAGAGATGTAAGCAGCGTTTAAAATATAAATAAATCCGTAAATGCCCAATTTGTTCATGTAATAGTAAATAAACTGTTGATTTAAAACCTTGTCATATCCTGTTTCCTTGCTTTGCCAAGCTTGAGCCAACATATAATAGCTTTAACTAGCTTTCGCTGTATTGAATTAGTAGGGTATGTTTAAAGAAATGCTAATTAGTCAAGCTTTTAAGAGGACATCTGAAAGAACATACATCGGACAGCAGGATCTGTGTAGAGAGGAAGGTGTTTATGTACATCAATTTTATTAACACACTCCTAAATACCGTCAAGAAAAATGTGGCAACAAAAATAAATAGCCAAACCATTCCACCCACGTGGTCTCGTCTTTCTTTTTATTATTTATACATCAAATTCGTATGTGTTCGATGGATCCATATGTTCAGTCCATAAAACCATCAGATATTTTGTCTGCAGAACAGTGGATGAAGTATAGAAAACAAGCACGGTAAGGAAAAACACATAACCACAGAAATCCGCAAAGGAAAATAACACTTCTACTGTGTAGAGGCTGGACCTCAAATCAGCTAAATATTAGCCCTTTTGCTCAGAAAATGGACATGTTTCTCTTCCACACTGAGAAATAACAAGGTTAACCCAGAAAAGAGTTTTCAGCACAGTCAGTGGTGTCTACAATATACCAGCCAGAGTATGTAGCTTAAACATAATTTGTAGTTGATGCATAAAATATCACAGTGCCATAATTTTTGGTTCTGTGTTATACCAGCACCTGAATCTCCAGGACAGCAACAAGACATGCATTACAATGGACCACAGCTCTTCATCGCTCTAAGAGAAGTTCAAATGTTCTTGATGTTCCTTGCAGGAGTAATCAAGATGCCTCAGACAACTCATA